>VZTL01077083.1:8151-29972 GCA_013400535.1 Scopus umbretta | reverse complement strand
GTGACATGGGAAGTGAATCGAACAACTTTACCTTTAGTCATGGACAGGTATGTAGAGTTACATGTTTTAGAATGTCATTCATTTTCTGTGATAATTTTGAGCCTGCTACAAGAAGAAAATCTGAATACTTGCAATGCCGTTACATAAAAAAGGCTCCATGTGTATAGTATGTCAACTATTAAAATAGCTAGTAAGTTACGTTGTTAATGGATTTTAAATAGGTGTTACGAGTGCAGACCAGAATCACCCGCTGTTGTCTACACAGTAATCACTGATCTGTGAATTGTCACTGGAGAATTTTGCAAGTCATCCTTAGGAATGAGAATTGCTGTGGGCTACAGGATAGGTGGACTTTCGCTGTGGGGGTGGTTTGAACTAGCGAGATTGCTTTCACAGAAGAATTGATGCTGAACCTGTTTTTCTTTAGAGGGCCAATAAAGAATTATATGTACAGAAAATTGAGTTGAAACACTTAATGCTAGGGAAATTCTGCACAGGGGGACTTCTCTTGAATTGATTAACTTGAAGCATACAGCCTGCTCTCTGCTAGATTCTTTCCCTGTCCAGGTTGTATCTGTTGAACCTACTCCCATCCTTCTTGACATGTAACTTTTGTTGAACATGTATAAGATACCTAGCATGAAAAGGTAGGTAAGAAGAGAAACAAAAATTGAAAGAATAGGTGGGTTTCTGAGAATCGTATACCAGTTATGCCAGTTTATCAGAAATTGCTGCCAAAAATCAGCCAACCTGAACAGTATGAATGTAAAGAAGGTTGGGACGGTTGCTTCTGAGGATGAGAAAGATCTGCTTGTTGAAAGTAAATTCCTCTGCTCTCATTGTGGTGCTGGGGGAATCTCACCTGTAGTTCAGAAATGTGGGGAGGTGAGTCATGAATAGAGAATGCTTCTGAGTCTCTAGCCTGCTGTTCCCAGGTTAGTGTAGCAATGGCTGTTTGTAAATCAAGCAGTTAACTCCGTGATGGTGTTCACTGGCTGAACATTTATCTACGTTTCTTTTTTTGTTTCTGTGACAGGATAACCACTTTACCTACAGGAGTTCTTCAAATCCATGGTGTTGAACAGAAGGATGCTGGGAATTATCGATGTGTTGCCACAACAGTAGCCAATAGACGTAAAAGCACTGAGGCAGTGCTGAGTGTTATTCCAGGTACTCACCATGTGAGATTTTTTCAATGGCATTATATTCTTTTTTACATTATGGCAAGAACACTTACATGCGTTGAAGTGCTGTAACTGTCCTCTGAACCGCTTGCCCAAATAATAATTTTGCTTGCTTGTATCTTGTGGCTAAAATATTATTTGGAGTAAGTTTCCACAATTCCCAAAATAATGCTTTGGTGTAAAGTTAATTTTAAGCATCCTTAAAAAATGTCATGTTTTATTTTGTATTTAATTGAGGTTTTGTTTAATTGTTCTCACTTTCTTTGACTTTTTTTTCCTCCAATTTTTTTCCCCCTCCACAGCCTCAGACTTGAAGCCTTTTCACAAGCCATCTATAATAGCTGGCCCTCAAAANACAAGCCATCTATAATAGCTGGACCTCAAAACATTACTGCATCTCTCCATCAAACTGTCATACTGGAGTGTGTAGCCACAGGGAATCCAAAGCCAATCATTTCATGGAGCCGGTTAGGTAGGTCTTAAAATTACAGCATATGACCTTCAGCCTGTGGAGAGGAAGTGAAACTGGAAAGAAAGGATTTCAGCAATTAGGTTACCGTTCTGAGGCTTCATGTAGTAGGTAACGATTAGTAGGTTAGGGTAGGATAAGTGAAACACCTTTAGTTGCATACTTCCGTACTGCTGTTAAGAAGCCCTGAGGTTTTCTGAGGCTTTGGACTCCCAGCTTCTGCTGTCAATCCTGCACTGCCCCCAGCACAGTGTGGGCAAAGTGTCGGGTAGGATGGGGACCTCCAGGAATCTGTGACTCGGAGTAGAATCAATGGTGAGTTAGGGCAGGTTGGAGTGGCTGCGTCCCATGAAACAATCCTGTAAATGTTTCTCCTCTTCTTCTTCGTAGAAGCAGTATGTGAACGTGATTTGGACCTTGTATTAATGGGCCATAGTCCTATGGATAGGTATAGTCAAACCCCGAGTAGTCTGCCTAGAAGGGGAGAAGAGATGGAATGTGGCAGAATAACGTTCATCAGTGCATCACACTTTTCCATGAAAACTACCTCTCTCTTTATTCTGACATGTACCTAAATGTGAAAGTCAGAACTGTACCTGTAGAAGCATAAAAAGTTTTCCTACAGTTTTGTTTCTAAAAGTGGGAGAAATAAACATATATTTCCTGGTTGATTCAGTGCCTCTTTTAGACAAACAAGTAAGAAAAAAGTTACCTAACAGTAATAGAGCATTTTATTTGAAAATAGAAGAAAATACATGGTAATCAAATACACTCATTTTATTCCCAGCATAATTCAGAAGGAGGTAGATGATCCCTGTTTGTGAAGATGAGGTGGACATCAGTAGTGATGAACTGAATCATAGTGTAAGGCAATTGGGGAAGCTAACTGGGAAAATGGCATTAGTTTTTTAGCTGTGATGGTGAATTTCAGATATAAACCACTTACCAAATGGTGAGACCCAACAATTGAATGGTCAGGTAACTAGAGTGAAGAGCAAAGCAAATGCAAAATGGAAACCTCTGAAAGCTCATCTGTGATTTCCCTTTGCATCTTTTGACTTTTAAACTCTAATCTGTGCCATTACTGCCTAGGCAACCCTGTATAGATAAGTTATTTAGACACATTGAACAGCCTTGTAACCACACTTCTCCCGCTCTCTCAAATAGACCATAAGTCCATTGACGTCTTCAACACCCGTGTCCTTGGAAATGGGAACCTCATGATCTCTGACGTAAAGGTGCAACATGCAGGCGTGTACATCTGTCGAGCCACTATTCCAGGCACAAGAAACTTCACGGTAGCAATGGCAACTCTCACTGTGCTGGGTGAGCCTGCTTTGACTTCCACAGTGTGTTTTAACAGCTTGTGTCTGTCTTGAGCTGTGCTATGTACTGGGCTGAATTTTTATCTCAAACATAGCATGCCAAGGGCTGTAGGGAGACTGCAGAGATGAAACAGATACAGAACTGTGGCTGCCTTCTTCTGTCTGTTGACTTAGATGAGAAGTGTCAGATACTCAGTGTTTGAGTTATAAACTAGCAGTTCATTTGCACTTGGAGATACCCAGGTGCAATGTTTGCTCTGGGAGGACAGGCTTTCAATGCAGAAAAGAATCCATAGCAAGCAAAGTAGAAATATGCAATATATCTGTATGCTTCATGAGCAGCATGGCATAGGCTGGAGTTTGATTTGTTTGTATTCATAAATGTGTGAATAAAAATGTGTAGAAATGTTGCTATCTGTGTAGATAGTATGAACCTTTAGACGAATGTGCTTTGTTTATGTGGAATATGCTTTCTGCATGGGTATATGTGTATTTGAGTGGCCTGAGGAGAGAGGTTTGTGTGTGGAAAATTCATTATTATTACGACTGTCCTTGCATTTGTGGGGGCTTGATTTTTCTCTTTTTTCCCCCCGCCCCGCTTGTTACTTATCTGTAGCTCCACCTTCTTTTGTGGAATGGCCGGAAAGTTTAACAAGGCCTAGAGCTGGTACTGCTCGTTTTGCTTGTCAGGCAGAAGGAAATCCTGCCCCCAAGATTTCATGGTTAAAGAATGGAAGGAGAATACACTCCAATGGCAGAATAAAAATGTATAACAGGTAAGATTACAGTTGCTGTATGAGAGCTGTGCTAGTGATGTGCTACCAAAGGATGAAATTCCAGTAACTAAATATATCCAAGCAAGGTATAACTCAAGTAAACATGAAATTGGACGTTAAATGTAATTATGGACATTTCCTTGGCAGAAGGAATGCAGACTAGTTGATACCTAAAATTCTCTGCAAAGCTTTTGTGATCGCTGCCTTACCTGCAGGGGAAACTGAAGTGATTTCATAACAGAGTTGCTCTAGATTCACAGTGGCATAGCAAAGACTGGAATCTTGCTAGTTGTCTGAGGTTCCATTTTGCTACTTCTATATAGTGAGCAGCCCATATTAAAGAGTTGTTTAAGAAATGACAACTCCAAGGTTATGCTTTTTGCAGGTGGGGAATAGATTTACAGTTTTGTTTTCACTGTGCCTGGCTTTGCAGGCATAAACATAAACATGGCAGATTTGAGGAACACTTCAGGTTGCTAAATGTCACAGCTACCCATCCATTTCTAATAGAAGAGTTTGTGGCATGTAAGTCAAAGATACTAAACTCACGAACCAAAAGCAAACATAACTGTTGTTGCATTATGTAGAGCTAAGTTCATCCACAATGTGAGCTTTTTTCTCCTTTTTCTTCCTTTTGGATTCAGTAAATTGGTGATTAACCAGATCATTCCTGAAGACGATGCTATTTATCAGTGCATGGCTGAGAATAGCCAGGGATCTATTCTCTCCAGGGCCAGGCTTACTGTAGTTATGTCAGAAGACAGACCCAGTGCACCTTACAACGTTCATGCTGAAACGATGTCAAGCTCAGCGATCCTGTTAGCGTGGGAGAGGCCACTGTATAATTCAGACAAAGTGATTGCATACTCCGTGCATTATATGAAAGCAGAAGGTAAGCAGTTTGATTTAAATACTGTTTAACTACTTGTATGTGATAAGAACTTGAATGTCCTTGCAAAGACTGTCAAATTTAAATGGTTCGTAACTAGGGCTGCATCAGAGCATACCGGCATATAAATGCGTATTGTAATAAACAGCCATGCTTGGGGAAAAATGCTTTTGCCTCATCATCTTATTTGTGGAACTGAGTGTTCTTCCAGCTCACCCTTGTCTGATCATTCCAGTGAGCAGATTTTGAAGTTAGAAATGGGCTTCAAAACATGGGGCCTCCATACTACTATCTGGGTTTCTCTCTGTACTCAGCAGGAGCTTTTGCCTACTCTCTTCTGTGTGTGTGCTTGGCAGGGAAGGACAGAGCATACAACAGAATCCTCGAGGCTTACGGAGTTGAACTTTCCACCAGAGACAGCTCCTCTGTCTAGATTCCCACATGCTAGTGACTTTACTGGCTTTCTTACGTTTTGGAGTAGAATAATTGATACTTTATTGGCTTAACTATAACTCTCAGAACAAATATTGGCTGAATGGTAAAATCTGCTCTCTTTTCACCTGTTGGTCTCCTATAATGAGAAAAGTATACTCAAACTCTAAACTATGCTGACATAGCCATATCCTAGTCTCTGAAATGATATGTAAATTCCTATTATATAAAAAAATCAGTAACTAGGCATTTTAAAACCCCATAGTATTATGTAGTTGCCTTAAGTTAAGGTAATCTTTAAGGTGATGGAAACCAGGCATTTTTCATAAGCAGGAGAAGTGATTGCTAAATTACTTGAAAATTTGTTAGGTGCATGGCTTAAACTAAGCTGCGATGCAGCTCTGTTTTCTAGGAGTGATTGTGTGTGTGTGTGTGTGTGTCCATTTCTATTCAGTAAGTGGTTTATTCACGGACAGGACTGCAGATGCTCAGCTCTGTGTGGAATACCAGGCTGCCATCTGCTAAGCAGAGGACAGGAAGGACAGCTTAATTACTCTAATACTGATGCAGGAATAGCTGCCTTTGCTTTTGCAAGTGGGATATTTCAGGACACAGGAGAATTTTGTCTGAAGGAAGGAAGGAAAGAGTTTTAAAAGATAATGGGGACAAGAGGTGCGGGAAATTACCCCCGACACTTTCAGTCACTGAGGTATTGTGCTCACAGCCCCCTCTTAAAGCTAATATGAATAAAGTCACACTAGGTAAGTTATCTGGGTAACTGTATGTCCGGTGCCAGTATAGAGAGCAGAGGCTGGTTTCTTTTCTTCAAAGAAAACTGGAAAACTCTCCTTAGGGAAGTGTGTATTTGTGCAGGAAATACACTTGCACAGTAGTGAAAGGAGGTATCTTCTGAAATGTTTTCTGCAAAATTATTTTGCAATCCCTGCTTCATTTGCTTGCTTATCCAAAGGTTATACGTTGTGAAATGAGGCTGTAGCTTGTCTTTGTTTAAAAACCAAAACAAACTCCAAATAAAAGCAAGCAAGCAACCAAAAATCTCTGATTTATTTGAACTTGCTTTCTCAAATACCCATTTTTTCATCTTTCCAGACTGTCTCGTGATATTTACTTTATTTAATATAATGGTGCCGTGCATCCGTTCACATTAGTACAGAAATCCACACAGGGAGTGTGGGGAGGGCTGTGTTAAGGGGAGTTAATTACAGTGATGGGAATCAAAATGTAGGTGATCTGCATGCATTTTTTCTTTGGTGACATGTTTGGGTAGTACCAGAACATCTTCATCAGGACATATAACCACTTCTGTCTCATTTCGTGGAAAAAATGTTGAGCTTCAAAGGCTAGTGGACTGCACGTCTGTAAAAATAATTGCTTTCTAAGTGAAAGTCTGTAAACCTTTCTGAGGACGTTGACCACATATCAGAGGCATTATTAAAAACCTTGAAAATGCCGCTGTGAGAAAGTAACACATCAGCCATCTCTCTAATGTAAATTTAGAAGCAACTATATTTAAATACTAAGGAAAATCTTTTGATGACATTCACACCATACTAGGCCACGGAGGTGCTAACATAGACTGTTGACATTATCAACACCTTATTTACTCTGTAAGAATTCTGGATAATTATGTATTAAAGTAAATAGTTTGTATGAATATATTGCTTTCATTATTCCTTACAGCCTATCTTTCCCCAGTCTGTGCTCACACCCTGTTTCAGACCCTAATGAAGATTAAAAATTATCTCAAATGTATCTGGCTTAACTAGAGCATATCTTGCTTGCTTAAAGCTTCTCATGTGTGACTTCTTACGTTTATGTTCATATATTGCTCCCTTGTTCTAGTTAGAAACCACATTGGTCAGTGTGAGTAAAGAACATTTTATTGTGAAAGAAAAACAGTGCTTTCTAAGTCTCCTAAGTTGTACTGATGCTTGTGATCCCACGAACTTTAAACAGAAAGGAAAACTGGATAATACACTAGTCATATGCTGTTCTGTACAGGTTTTTTTCTGTAGACTTCACAATGTGGTAGGTGCTTTGAATACAAGAGATACCATCGCTCATAGTTTAATTTCACAACTCAAGTATTCTGATGTTTCACTGTAAAACCTGGTGCAGGTCCTCTTCCCTATTTTAAAAAAAAAAAAGTTAGTGTTTTAATCAAGTTAGTTGAAGGAACTAACAGGTGTTTTTTTGTGTTTTTGTTTTTTGTTTCTTTAAGCAGAAGATTTTACATTCAAATTGGGGTCATAGTAGCAAGAAGAATAAGGGTCTGATGAGCGTGCATGTTGGAGTGTGTTAATTCCTTGTTAGTGATTTAGAAAAGGCACAAAGGGAACACTGATTGTGGTGGAAGGCAAGCCTTGTTCTCTATTATGGCTGTTTCATTAGGGCCTCTGCATGAGGCCTAGCAATCCATTCAATGAGAGAACAAGTCCTTTTAATTTGAGCTCAAGGATCTTGTTTAGCAGGTCAGAAATCGTGCCTTGCAATTCCTAATTAACAAGCCATTAACTAGTCTGTTGTGGGATGCTCGTAATCTTGTCTAATTAAAATGCTATCAAGTTAATTCATAAATGTGGGAAAACTTAATGGTGGAATTTGCCTTTCGTTTTGTTTATAAATTCAGTTGTGAAGAAGAGGAGCTGGCTCTTACAGAGTTTGATTAAGTTGACATGCACTTGGTGTGAATTGTTCATTAACACAGCAGCTTTCACCACACTTATTCCACTTTATAGCCTTCCTCTATAGGAATAAAGCCCAACAAAGACAAGGACTGCTGCATGCATTGCTATGCATATTTTAATGTGAATTGCTGAGAATTTTTTTCTTTTTTTAAACAACTCACTAAGGAGCCAAACATTTTTGAAGCTCATTCTGATCTGTTCTTATGGGCTTTTCTCCAAATTAAAGAAAAAAAAACCTGTGTCAATCAAATTAATAGAATTCTCAGGGCTAAAATGAGATCCTTCTGCTGAATAAATTCTTTCTGTTTGTTTCTTTTGGGGGGGTGTTTGTTTTGTTTTTGATGGATTGGAGCCCTCGCATTCTTTGCAGTCTGCTATAGAAAGACTCTGTAAATAGGTTTTGAAAAAAACCTTCCTGACTCTAAACAAATAGATTTAGAAGCTTGGTATGAATGATAAGGCTATTAGAGCTTGTCTGTTGTGTTACTGTACATTGGGCACAGTTTGTTGTGACTAATTCTAAATAGGGTTTAGAATTGCATTCAGCATCCCTTATTCGGGAGAATCCTGAAACACCATAATTTACACTGCAGCAAGACACAGTTACTCCTGTGCATAAAGAGCTTTTACTTACTAGGGTTGAAAAAGTGAAGGTGGGCTGGGGAAGAACATGAAATAAATTTGTAAGATCCTAAAGCCAAGATACTGTGGTATTTAGGGATTTTCAGGAACTTTTGTTTGTTTAACCCTTGTTTTATGCCAGGTTTAAATAACGAAGAATACCAAGTGGTCATTGGAAATGATACAACCCATTACATTATTGATGACTTGGAACCAGCCAGCAACTACACCTTCTATATTGTAGCTTATATGCCTCTCGGAGCCAGTCAGATGTCAGATCATGTGACTCAGCACACCCTTGAAGATGGTAAGACAAATACTGCTGATTTAGGTGAATGTTTTTATTTGCACTGAACAAAAATGTGTAATCCAGTGCTAATAGCTCTTGAGGATCCCAAATTTCCATCGATGTCTGTGAGACTTCTGGATACGTGCAATGTAAGGCTGAGCTGCTGATGAAAGGAATGAGAATAAAATAACATTCTGACAGGGCAACATTGTATATTACATGGTATCTTTTTCTACATTGAAAGGCATTTCATTAAATCATGTAAATAACTATTCTTGATCTTTAAGAAGTCCTCAGGGTTGAAAATTTGATGATATTTGATGACACTCTCCGCATCTGAAACGTGAATCAAACTGCACAGCACCACATCTTTTGCAAGTTTTGAAGGCAAATTTAGAATAAAAATTTGCTATACCAAAAAAAAATGTGGTGTGGTTTTGGTTTTTTTTGTCTGTGTGCTTCTTCGTAGAATCAGAATTTCATAAAAGACTCTACTGACTTAGTTCTGTGCAGTGATTTAACTAATCTGAATATCATGACAACAACAAACTGTTTAGTATAGTTCATTAGAGCTGATTAATAAATTCTGACAGGGTTAATCTCTGGCAGTATGGAACATTGCCAGTTCTGGTTGTCTGCCTGTCTCTTTGCCAGGAGTTACTACCCCTGTTACATGGTTGGGAGTAGAAAACATGCACTGAGTCTTCAACAGTACAGGTTGTTGTCTAGACTGTCAGTTTAAGCTACTCCGTCTAACCTTGACAGTCAGCTTGTAAGAACAGTACGATGCTGATTGCCTTTGATTACTGCTGGCAGCAATAAGAGAAAGAAAATGTTGAGGGCCTTATAGAAAGGAGATTGCTAAGGCTATACTGCATACAGAAGGTGAGAAGTATGAGTGGTGTCAAGTAATCCTTAAAATAAACAAGAATCTACAAAAACTTCCTGGATTATTTACTCTTACATTACTAGTACCTTATCATGGACTAAGGTTTCAGATGAGAATTTTCCATCTCTCTTTTCCCTGAGCTCAAAAGCTTTGTTTTTTCCTTTTTAGTTCCCTTGAGAGCTCCTGAAATTAGTTTGACAAGCAGGAGTCCTACAGATATTCTCATCTCTTGGCTGCCAATTCCTGCAAAATACAGGAGAGGTCAGGTGGTCCTGTACCGTCTGTCTTTCCGCCTCAGCACAGAGACCAAAATCCAAGTCTTGGAGCTTCCAGGGACGTCAGATGAGTATCTCCTTGAAGGCCTGAGGCCTGACAGTGTCTACTTGGTTCGTATCACTGCTGCAACAAGGATTGGCTGGGGAGAGGCATCTTTGTGGACTTCCCACCGGACCCCCAAAGCTACAAGTGTGAAAGGTAATTCTTAATGTTACCAGCGGCCTAGAGATGGGGTCAACTGCAGGCTTCATCTGAAGGCTACAAATTTTTCTGACAGGTAGTTCAAGGATGTGAAATAGGTTCTCCCATTACATGTTCTTGTTCTGGTGATCTAGAAAGTAGCGTTCTAACCATGATTCTGTGCATAATCTGCAAAAACTTCTGATTCCTTTAATAAATTAAATGCAGTTAATGTATAGTTTCAGGATCAAAAGTTGAAGAGGAACTAATCTGTCTTATGAAAGGCCTTATACGTGGCAGGAGAAGGAAAAGCGGATATATTATTTTGGTGTCAATCTTTGATTGTTTCCACATGTTGATGTCCACATATTTGACATGTTGACAGGAAACTTTAATTCATGTTTGTGAGCTGCTCAAATGTTTTAGCTTGTGGGCTCATTTCCAATGTTTACACAGTTTTCTTCTGTTCTATATAATTTGAATAAAAAAATCCAACAACCCCAAACCCCATGATTATTCAGTGTAAAATACCTTTCTGCAAATTGGGGTGTTACACATTAGCAGTGTGTACAGGAAATTAAAAGATCTGAGTTGGTGCATGTATGTCTGTATTACACACAAAGTGCACATATATTCTGAATATCCAAATTGGCTTGATATTTGAAGTCTAATTTAAGTTGTTATAATTGAGCTTTGGATCACATTATTATTTAGTAATGCAGAATAGCATTCAACTTTGCATGAATTGCTTGAAAAAGATGTAAATTTGAATTTCTAACTTTATTTCTTAGCTGTAATCCACATCCATCCACTTTGGATTTCATTGAGTTTTGACTACTATAGCAAATTATTAGCATTTGATGATGTGCTGTGATTAGCACTGTGATGTTATTGTTAATCACGTTTGCTCTGGCTCACTTTAAAATGGGAGGTAATTTTATAACTATCTCTGGAGTGGTTTTGTTTTTCTGTGAAAATAACTGCCTTAAATAAATTTATTTAATTTCTTTATTAAGATTCAGAATTTAAAAAATGTTTCTATTCTGATTTATCCTAAATTAAGTTGTTAGATTAGCTTATAGGAAGTCAGGCATCATAAAAAAGAAGTAATCATGGGAGTACACAGATGAGCTGGAATCAAAGTCTTGAGTGAACTTTGGACTGATGGGCATCCAGATTTTTGTGTGAAAATTAGTTGTTTCTAGAATATAAGAATATTACATGTATTTCTCTAAAACCAGCACCAAAGTCTCCTGAGCTCCATTTGGAGCCGATGAACTGTACAACAATTACAGTACAGTGGCAGCAGGACTCTGAGGACACTGCAACTATTCAAGGGTACAAGCTGTATTACAAGGAGGAAGGCCAACAGGAGAATGGACCAATTCTGTTGGATGCCAGTGATCTTGAGTATACTGTCAGTGGGTTAGGTGAGTATGTAAAATATTTCTTAACTCCTTCTGAAAGACAGCAAAGTCAAACGACATCTTAGAGAGCTTAAATCATTAGACCTGTAAGGCAACAGTGTTAGGTTTGGCTATCTATTTTCCCAGCAATAAGCTTTGCATGCTTGAGTTATGCTGCTGATGGAATAATCCTCTCCCAAAATATGTGTTCCACAACAATTGGATAGCCAGATCTTGTAAATCTTGTGGAAGTTGGAAGACAGAAACCCAACTACTTATCATAAGATACAGAACTTGTAGTTAGTAAATACTGCTAGTAAATGACATGTCTTTTTAATATTCAGTTTAATACTCAGTTTCTTCAGCTTTTGTGTATTTATGCCTGATCTAGTAACAGTGAAAGATTAATACAAATTACCAAAGATTTTTCTTTGGTATTTCTAGCCTATTTCTCTGTTATTCGTAGCCTTTGTCACAGCTATACTGCACAACAAGCACTGCTTGCAAATATCCCTTGTGTGTGGTGTTATCCTGTTAATATTTTTAAGGAGTACTGGTAAATATTTGCAGGACTGAGCACAAAGATTAGGGCACAGAGCTTACTGGTCCCACTGGAGTCTTTCCATTTATCAGCTGACTGCATTTCCTCCTGTAGCTCTTGTGATGTATATTAGTACAGATGTGTTGGTATTATCCCTAGGTAGAAGGTGCTTCTGTTTATATATATTACTGAGAATTTCTTTCACAAAAAGATGTTATTTATAATGTAATCAACTAAAGTAATATTGTCCTGGTTTCAGCTTAATTCAGAGTTCATTTTCTTCCTAGCAGCTGCTATAGTGCTGTGATTTGGACTTAGTACGAGAACAATGCTGATAACACGCTGATGTTTTAGTTGTTGCTCAGTAGTGCTTACATGAGTCGAGGACTTTTCAGCTTCCCATGCTCTGCCAGGGGCACAAGAAGCTGGGGGGGGGGCACAGCCAGGACAGCTGACCCAGCCTGCCCAAAGGGCTATTCCACACCATATGACATCAATGCTCAGTGTAGAAACTGGGGGAGTTGGCTGGGGGGCAGCTCAGGGCCTGGCTGGGCATCAGTCAGCGATGGTGAGCAATTGCATTGTGCATCACTTGTTTTGTATGTTGTTATTATTTATCATTATTATTATTTTCCCTTCCTTTTCTGTCCTATTAAACTGCCTTTATCTCAACCCACGCATTTTATTTTTTTTTTTCTCCTTCTAATTCTCTCCCCCATCCCACTGGGGAGGGGGAAAGTGAGTGAGCAGCTGTGTGGTGTTTAGCTGCCTGCCAGGTTAAACCAGAACAAATATAGTATTTGACGGTGTTTGAAGTGTGTTGAGACATTTTACTTAGGGGTAGTGTGGAGAATTAATCTTTACTAAATTATCAAAATTCACCTGCAGTCTTAACTAGGTCAAATGTCCTCTTGACCATGCTCAGATATTCTCATCTGCTGCATACAGTTGAGATACCATTTTAGGGGAGATTTGAGGAGAGCATTCTGGTGTGTCAACTGGACAACTGACCATCTGTGAGCATTTCTAGCCAGAGCATCTGGCAGCAGCTGACTGTTTAACAGAGCTGTGAGACAAAAGAGTAGTGGGTTGAAAGGATGTTGTCTGTGTGTCCTAGGACGTAAATGCTTTTTTTTTTTTTTTTCTCTTCTCATTATGCAGTTACAAAGCAGTCATTTCAGACACATGCAAACTTATTAACTGTGTGATCCACATCATAGGGATTTTCTCAGTACACTAATCCTCCTCAGATTAAAATATTATTTTAAAGAATTATGTTAGAATGTATATTATCTGTGGTTTTTTATTGTTTTTTCTTTCCAGTAAGCATGTAGACAGAGGAGAAAACAAAAGCAAAGTGAGTTTGGGAAATTGCAGCTTTCACATGGTCATGTTGTTAACTGAATTACAAGAAGTGTGGGCATGGAAGACTCATGTGCTTGAGTTAACCATTCAGACATGGTGCACGTGATCTGTTGAGTGTTTATTCCTTACCGTAATTCTAAGTATCTAAGTATGGTGACCAAAACATGATACATTCCATGTAATCTGATAAGCGTAAGTTATATCTTTCACATATGTGTAATTTATGCTGCTATAGGTTAGATCCACTGAAGAGTATTTTTCAAATAACTTCAGTAGAAGTAATCTTTTTTTTCATTTTTAATGGGATGTATTGAGTTACTTGAAGTGTATTATCAAATATGGGAAGTTTTCCTGTGTAAGTTTCTTTGCTGGTTTCTTATTTTTGTTTGCTTTGTAGTATTTACAGAAAAATGTGTTCATTGCTACAGCTACCAAAGACTCACTTGGCACAGGAAATTTGATTAGGTCATGATTTTTCACTGCTAAAATGATTACATATGTTGAAGCCTGGAAAGTTTACATAGACTTCTCACAGTGACAGTGCTTGTCTGACTACTGTATTTGCCCAGTGAGAAGCTGCCTGTTTGAAATACTTGCACACGCTAAATTATTTCTTAGAAAACAGTACTGAATTAACCTTTTTCTGCCTGTGGCAGCTGCACATCTGGAGAATATAGCAGGTAAAATTATACGCAATATATAAACCCACAAAGACTGTAGCAACATCCATGCATTAAGAAGGGACTGATTTGCTTTTCTTTTTATTTCTTGTGAATAAGCTAAATCATTTGGACCAGGTTATTGTATTTAGGCATTTCAAATTTAAAATATTACTTATTAGAAAATGGTCCTACCCGGTAGAACTTTGAGATAAAACAAGACAAGCCACCGCTCTGGGTTTTGTGATTACAGTTAACTGAATCTTCATGAACTGGACAGAGGCTTTGGACAGAGGCTTTGAGGACTAATGTTCTGTCATCCATCTGCCTCGTCTGAGTACACTAAACTACTAATTTATTGACAGTCTCTTTAAAATAAATGTCTTCATTAAGAGCTGCAGGAATTAGTAGACTACTGCAAGTGTGAAACCTGAAAGGGAAGGGTGTGTTTTAAGATTTTTGGTTTCATAGGTGTTGGATAACATGGTCAAAAGAAAAGGTTATTCCTAATTTGGAAGAATATGCTAATAGTATTAGGTGCTTCCCAGTGGCAAAGATGGAATAGTTTCTCATGCATTATCTGTTGCCACTGAAGTTATGTGGCTTCCAAACACTCCCTCTTCGTGTCTTAGTTTGTCATGACTTAAGGCTGGTCTACCATTCCCTGTTCTCTTGCATAGTTAATAAACTGCAGATAGACCCCTAATGACATTTGAAGCACGTCAATATGTCTCTCCATGGAACTTTCTGCAGATGTTGGTACAACTGCCAGTTGTGCAAAATCTGTGTATTTAATGAAGACTATTCACTTACTCTGTGGCAATTGAAGTGCATCACAAAATCAGAATTCATAATAATCTCTAATCAAAGAAAACATTAGCACTGATACTGTTGATTGCCATTGATTGTTGATAGCATCGATAGAACTACTGTAAACAATTTGTAGATGTCTACAGGATTCTTGATGGGAGGGACAAGTGTGATGGGTAAAGCAGAATCAGCAATGCTAGTGTAAAATAGGTTACAATGAACATGAAATATAGCAATATGCGTATTATGCTGTATGTTGTAATCTCTTGTTGGTTGCTACCTTGTTTTTTGAGAACTGATCTCTGACTCTCTTACTCCAGTGTAGGTCTACCCAGTTACTTCTGTGCACTTTTAAACTGGATTATTTAGCCACCATGTAAGTAGAATTAAATGATCTGATCAGAGTCAGAGCTGCTGTTCTCAAAATAAATATCCACTGTTTCACAGAGACTTTTTTTTCTGTTAAAGGTCTTGGCATTTATTTTTCAATAGCAGGCCGTTTCCTAGTCCAGTGTAAGTTCCATTATCACTTGAGTTTGCCACAGGAACAGACTCTTTGGTGCATACCATGCATTTTTGCCTCTATTTTTAATTCCTCCTTTGTTTCCTCCTGCTCTAGAAAGTTTTCCCTAACAGAAAGTCTTCCATTGTGAGTCTTGAGTCTGCTGGTACAGGTTCTGTTTCTGTAATGCTTCAGAATATGTGTGTTCAGAAGTCAAAGTGAGTTTTATTGGTGGAAGAGTTTGTTTGGGAACCTTTTCGCTGTGCAACAGGAGAGGCTTTGGCAAAGCTTGAAAGTTAAAACAAACGGAGTGTCCGGAGAAGCTCATCTCCCCTGTTAAATGTCTTCAAATTATTTTTTTCAAAGTGTGTTTTAAGCATGGGCATATGGACCTCTGCCTCAATGTTGTTGGTACTCACTACTGTGCTAGGTGGACTGTTTGCCTATCATAGCTCACTGTGTTTGCAGCTATATGACTGGTAGGAAGGCAGAACCTGTACAAGAAGGACAATGACTCGGAAGAACCCATTTTAAGATTATCTAGTTTTTTGGAGCCAGGAACTCTTCACAACTGGGTTGTAACGCTGACAGGAATCTCATTCTGGAACCTACATCTAGGGAGAATAAAATAAAATTCAGCTTCTTGGTTAACAAACTCAAGAAAGTGCGATCAATTCTGATGCTGTAACACAAGAACACTATTCTTCTAGCTGCCTCGAAGTCTCTGTCCTGGAACTTTATTTTTCAGTTCTTATCATAGTCATAGTTAATTAAATGAATGCCACTGGTGATGGGGGAATGCAACACGTTCTTGTGCCATTAATGCCTTCTATGCTTGGAGGGAGGGAGGAAAGAAAGAATTCACTCTGCTAATTCCTCCTGCCCTAGTTGCTGTCTTGGAGCTGTACCACCCTTGAGTGATGGTAGTTAAAGTGAGGATTTCAGAAAGTTGCACTTCGGTGACAAGGCTAAAGTAAGGTCTCACTAAATGCACACGAAACCCTGAGGCAAGCAGGTCGCGGCAGAGATGTGCGCACCTTGGGTGCTCTTTTGTTTCTGTTGCATACAAGATTATATCGCAGTAAATAACTGTTTTCAGACAGACACCTTAGGGGATGGAAAAACTGGTCTGTTAGCTTTGGTGAAAACGCCTTGAGCATGGGAGCTGACATACCTTGGCCTTTCCCTGGTGAAGGCCCCTCCCCAGAAGAGTCTGTGGAGCGGAGTGTCCTGCGCTGGGAGCTGCAGCCCCCAGGAGCACTGCTGGCTCCTCAGGGCTTGGGGCACTTGCAGGCTGCAGGGGACTGCGCAGAAACTGCCAAGAGATTTGATGGCCACGAAATGGAGTGTATCTGCTTTAAAAAAACTTGGTTAGTGATTCCTCTGAGGCTTGAAAAGACTGCAAGCTCTCTCTCTGGGAAAGCTTCTTTTATGCTGACTGGGGTCATCTAAGCTGTTTAACAAGAGGGGCATCACAACCCTCACTGCTTCTCCTGGTACTCCAGTTTTACATTATCTGGTGGCATTTTCCCCTGCCCCAATCTAGTTATTTTGGAAAAATAATTAGATTCTCTCAGACTCATTTGTGCGATTTACTCAAAAGAGCTTGGTCTTAATCAGAAAAACTGCCTGAAAGCTCTTCTATGTCCTACCTCTTTCCAGTTGCGGAGAGGAGAAATAAGCAAAAGTGTCACCGTCCCCACCCCGACTTGGACAAAATTTCCAAGTGGAGAATTTGTCAAAGTCTAAATGACACAAAGACACATTTTGTGACCCTGCATAGCGCACCCCTCTGAAAAGGGTGCTTGTGCTGAAGAATTAGCAAACTACCTACTACACTTAGCGTTCCCCTGGAGACTTGGCCTTCAGTTGTTTAGTTTCCCCTGGATCTATTTATATCATGTTACAGCTATGATTATAGCTAAGCTTTAGTCCAGGGCAGCAAAGAAGACAAGGTGATTCTACAGTCTATAGAAATTGAATAAAAGTGTGTAAGAAGAGTTGATGCAAAGAATTTCTCCAGTTAAACTGCCTGATGCATGTCACCCAAGTGTCTCTTGTAATAATTCTGTGAAAGTGCTTATGAAAGTTTGTAAAGCAGTTGATATGATGGTCAGATACAACATTTCATTTGCACCATATTGCAAGTGAATGTGCTAGAAAAATGTAAATTTTAAAAACAACAGCTGACAGCTTTGATAACACCGTTCTCGTTAAGAACTGCAAATGCTGTAATATTGAGAAGGAATACTGTAAGAGCATTACGTGTGTTAATGTAGTTATTTCTCATAGCTAGGGCTATAATTTCAGTTATGCCAGGTTTTGTTGGCATCAAAATGTAGTCTTACATACTTGGATCTGAAAATTCTGGGATATCCAAAATTATGTATGTGGGAATTGATATTGCTTTTTGGTTATAAGTTACTATGGAAATTTAGCTTGGGATTCCCACACAAATTCAAGGAGCAAGGCATTCCTACAGTTTCATGAAATGATGTGAAAGAAATGCATCTCTCTTTCCTCAATGCTCAGTTGTTTTTTTCATAGTTAACTGTTCTCAAATGCCATTCAATAAAATATAATTGCAGATATACTTTAGTTCTGCTTGAAGTATTTTATATCAGTTCAGACGTTCACAGTTAATTAAATGTTGATTTGAACAAACTACAGCTCTGTTTAAAAAAAAAAAATCAGAAATTACTTTAGTTCTTAATAAAGATCAACTAAAAGCTCAGTTTTCTTGCTTGGAAAACCAGATAATAGCACTGTATGCTGTATATACTGTAGCCATTATATTTACATTGTTACATAGTGAAAAGTGTCTAATAGTTCAGTAGGTGACCAGGACAAATATTATCATTTATTTCCACTGTTTACAGCTGGGCCAGTCTAGTGTTTACTCACGCTGATTACATCCTTAAACTAAACCTCTTATCTGTCAATTCTCCTGATTGTGTGTAACAGACTTGCTACTACTACTTATCAGCTAAAACATAAGGGATTTGCTGAGAGAGGGGAGGAGAAATTGGTCATATTGCACAGTAATAAAACCAAAAGCCCTAGAAGTAGACAGGGCATGTTTAAAAGCAGCCTCTTCCTCAACTAACCGTGACCTTTCTCTTTCACAGACATGGCAGTTCATGTACGTTTGTACTTAACAAACTCGAGCTCTTGCCCAGTCCTGGCATGACAGTGCACTTCCCCTACACATCAATAAGCAAGAGACATACATTCCTTAATTTATAATCATGAAAGGCAGACCTGTCACCACTCTAAATGAGCCTGTCTTGCAAAAGCAGACGTGGCATCTGCATATCATTTTTTTTCCTTGTTTTTTTCTTTCAGGATTTAAAAGGGGAGGGAGAGAAACCATTACAGATTAAAAGAGAGAAAAGGGAGGGGGGCTTTATTACCCTGTAACTTTTTTTACCTGCAAAATGTCAAAGCAAGTGCTGCTTTGATAAGCTTTTACCTCTTTTGTATAAAGAACCATGTTGCATTTTACAGGCTGTAACTGTAGAGATCAAACCGGTTTTTGTTCTGTTTTGTTGTTGGAATTTACAAACTGTCGCATCATGTTTTCTTTCAAATGTATGTCAGTGCTAGTAATTTCTCTAGATATGCTTGTAGCAGAGAGCTCCTTTTAGATTCAGATTTCCCGTTCTTGCCTGTGCAAGAACTAGGTTGGGTGGCAGAGGCAGGGAAGGAATCAAGCCGCTGTCTTGTGCAGTGTTTCTGATTATGTACTTGTTGGTCTGTGTGCAGCTTGACGTGTACCAGCACAAGCGAGCGGGGAGTATCAGGAGGTTGCACGGTGCAAACATACTGAGATGAGGTGACCAGACAAACTGATTCACAGACTTACCCACTTGGTTCATGCTTCCTTTATGGAAGAAAACCACTAACTGCTCTGTTCAGATGAAAAATTGTTTCACTCAGGTTGTATATTTAATTCTTACTGAGCAAAACTGAAGTTCGCGTTTAACTATGTGGCCCTTTGTTGGAGCTTATTGGCATGGCATCCATTACAACAACTGTGTCTTTGGCTTGGCTTTATTTAAGCACTCTTACACATGACTGAGTGAGAATCCTAGATAAATATCAGCTTGTTCTGAGCAGATTTGCTGAGGAGAGGCAAGTTAGCTATCAGCTGCTAATGCTCTATACTTATTATGCAGTTCAAGTGCCACATCTGTAAAAAATGTAGTGCCTTCCTTCATGTGTAGTTCTGCAGTTATTTCTCTTGCACTGTGCACTATTGTAGATTTGGATCATAATTACATACTTTCACTTTAATTTTTGTTCTTAAAAAAAGATTGCTTTGTCATGTGTTCTGACAGCATTTAAGCTTGCCTCTATTAAAGAAATTGGATTTATTGATTCTTTTTTTAAAATCGCATCACAGTTACTTCTGCCCGTGTTTTTGTTTTTTAAAAGTAAATGTTATTTTCATACAGTTCATTTGTAATGGAAAGCTTTAATTAATGTTTAATGTATATGACAATTTAAAATTACACCATCAAGCCTCTCAGTAGGTTACTGATTTAGCCAGTAATCAACTTCAGTCGGCGCTGGAATACTGAAATCTGTAACATCAGCATTAGCAGCATAACTGGTTTTGATGTTGATTAAAATGTTATGTACGGCAGACACTAAGAGGAATCTCTAGGCTTTCTTTGAATTAACTGCAGAGTCATGAAATGGCTCTAAAACTCATGGAAAATTATTAATTTGTCTACATGCTAAGCACTTAAGCTTGGGTCTCTTAACTAGACAGTTGAGATCTTTCAGAAACAGGTAGATTGTGTATTGGAAGGATTGCCTAATATATTTTTATGTAACAGTCTTGAACATGCTCTCTGAACTGTTCCAGTCTGAACACATTTATCTGGGAAAATAGCCTGGACATCCTAATTTAAACATGCCTTGACTTTTGCAGTAACTCAGTCTAATTTCCCAAGCTAGTGGCTCTTTAAATGGGAAGGACGTGGTGAGGGAGGAGACACCCAAGTGCAGAATAAAGACTGAATGTACTGTACTTCAAAAAACAAAATAGAGTGCTAAGACCAGTTAAGCCTGGCTCTCTAAAGAGATAGTGGTTGCTGTCGGGATGAGGGAAGTTTCATTATTTCATGGGACAATGCCTTGTGGCAATTTTAAAGGTAACAATGTAAAGATACAGGCTTTACTAAGGCAACACGAGAGATTATGTTCTGTGGGCCCACTGCAGTAGCATGGGGGGTTGTTGCCTGGTTTTGAGAGACTTACTGTCTCTTTATCAACTGTCCCCATAACTGAGTCAGATGCATTTGTCTCTCTTGGGATGCCAGCCTGTGTCACAACTCAAAGAATTGGAAACAAGGGTACTGCAAAACCTTGGAAATAGGAGGGGGAGATTTTTTGCACTCTGTCAAGATAACTTGCCAGCCTACAGAAAAGCAAAATGTGTTGTCCTCAAAGTATTTAAAGGTAAAATTTTCAGTGGTGGGAAAGTGATTAGAATCTTGCAGGAAATGCTCTCTGCTGCTCTGTGTTCTCAGGGTAGAAATTCCACCATTTACAGCTAAACCTGTGTGGGAATTCAGTTGGGAAATTGTGTCATGTTGATTGAGTAACAGTTAGGATGTATGCAAATAGTGTTTCATTGTTTGTTTGCTGAAGCTGAAGGTTAAAATTTGCTTCATGAAAAGGACATATTGATCACTCTTTACATCAAGTAAGTTGTAAACTATTTTAAATAAAAACCCTCAGAGTTGCTTTTGAAGTGTTTCTAAGTATTACAATGAATATGTAATAACATACATTTTAATAGCTATAATGTAACAGTGACCGAGAAATAAAGACTGATTTCTTGAAAGTGAAATTAAGTTAAATGTGTACCCCTGTTTAAAGAGAAAAAAGAGCAAACAGTTAACAATGGCAGGAATGACCGGATAATTGCTCAAGTTTCTTGAACAAAACAACAAAATAAACCAAGCCAAACAAAAAAATCCCTAGCAACTATGCACATTCCTGGTATACAACTTTTTTTTTAGATTTAAACAGAACTTTAAATACGGTGGTTAGTTTGTTGTTGGGTTTTTTGTTTGTTTTGTTTGTTTTTTGTTTTTTTTTTTTTTCCTTCTGAAATGGGAGGATTTGTCTCTGGGAGACAGCATTATTTAATTTGCTATTTATTGGACTTCATTAGTAAAATACTTAAGTCCTGGATTGCAAAGAAACTGCTCCTTGGAGAAAGCTTAGAGAAAACTCCTGTTATAGGAAATTAAATCAACATTGTCCATTAATCATACTGCATGTCAACCCCCAGACCTCTCTTGATTGTTCTTGGTGAATGTGAGGAACCATTAGATGTGTGAGGTCCTTAAAGGTCTGAGTAAGTCAAAGGGGAAGAGTTTAAAAAAATGCCACCATTAGCACATGAAAGAGACTTCAGAGTGGACAGAAGAAAACATTTGCTGTACAGGGCTAGTTACATTTCTTATCCCCCCCCCCCTTTT
>VZTL01077082.1:0-13962 GCA_013400535.1 Scopus umbretta | reverse complement strand
CCCCCCCCCAATTCTGGTTTTGTTCATAGCCTGTTTGACTCCCCTGCGGAGCGGTACCTGAAGGCCAGGCAGGGCGTTCAGCGGTTCACTGTTACGCAGCTTGGTAAGTGGTGTTCAGACACAGAAAATTGTCTCCGGAGATCTTTGTGGTAACTGGCCTTTTGCCAGCTGGCAGAGTAGCTCTGGTCTTAATTAACTTTTTACAGAGACATTTGTGTGCTGTGGTAGGGTTTTACCACCCCCCCCCCCGATGTTTAATACTGAAGTCAGGTGGGCTGTATACTTTTTACTTGTCTAAGGTTGTTTGTATTTAAAGATTGCAGGTACAAATACAGGGCTTTTAAAACAGAGGATGCAAGTAAGAAGTAGGTGACAGCAGCTCCTATTCAAGGCTGTGTCATTTGATAGAGTGTGTGAGTAAGGGGACTATCAGAGGAAAATGAAACCTAGTATTTCTGATATTCCTAAGAGAATTGGTGTCTCAACACAAGAAAGGGCCTGTACTGGAGGGCTGTTGACAGTTAAGAGGTCAAGAAACCACCTCCAAAACTGTTGAAAATATTATTCAAAGCCTTAGGCTATGTAAGATCTTAATGTGCTCTTTAGGGATTAATAGGAAAAAAAATAAAACCAAAGTAGTAGAAACCATGTTTCAGTCCTCTGTGGTGCCTAGCTCTTTCCAAATGTTTTTGTAGTGTAGTTGGACCCGCAGACCTGTGTATGTGTGGTTGGAGATCTTTTGTCACCAACTCACCTGTTCTCACCCATTGCTCAATCTATTTGCTATTCAGACTTGACTCCTTTTCCCACTTAGCACTAAAAGCTTGTACCTGTTTAGCTCTCAGGGAGCTGGGGAGTGGCCTGGCAGTTGCTGTTGAGGTTTGCACTGTGGCATTAGTGAATGGAAAACACGTGCTCCATCAGGAGATCCCCATGTCCCTTATCTAATTTTCACAGTACCTGTAGACATCTAGCTAAACACTGCCTTTTCAACAGAGGTTTCTCTCTCTTGCAGGGCTGGCGATATTCTCAAATGAAAATTCAAACAAGTAAGTAAAGAAGCAGTTTTCTGTTATAATGAAGGCAGTGCCGTTGAGATTTTATGCAGAATTCTCTTGGGACGAGTTATTTCTTGTAACCATCTGCTAGAGAGATTTTTCTTTTTATTGTAGGTATGTGGTGCATTCATACAACTTTTTTCTCTTTCCCTCAACATTGGGAGTTATGGATGTCGAATTCACCCTTTCTGCATCTAGCATTCAGTTCCTGTCTCATTATGGCTTTGACTATAATAAGGTATGTAGTCTCTCTGCCAGAAATCTAGAACAGAGGAAGCCTGTGCAATTAAAGGAGAAATTAGGATTAATATTCCTAAATGCTACATTTCTGGGGTAAATAGCATCTTCCTGAAGTATGAATATATCACATGGTTCGTTATCAACAGGGAGAGTGAGTGCCGGTTTTTCTGACCTGCTGTAAAGGCAATAACCGCATCTTTGTCAGCCTAAGACAGGCTTCCCCACCTCAACAAACAAACAAAAAAACCAGCCAAGCAAACAAAAACCAAAAACAAACCACAGCCCAACCCAAACTATCTATGGTGAGCTGAGGAGTTACTCAACAGACCCCAGTGGGAGTCTTTACTAGCCATGAAGGTGGGGATGTCTCAGTTCACCTGCATCTTATGTATTGACATATTTCGCATGAAATTCAGACTATGTCATCACATGAGAGCACTGCTTACCAATTTTGGACAGGAAGCATTGTGCTATCTTGGCACTTGAAGCATGTCACTAAAGGAAAGGTAAAAGCAGAGCAAAAAAAACTGATTACAGTTGATAATCCTTTTCTTTCCTCCATACTTAAACACATCTTCCTTTGTGTAAGAATACGTCTTGAATTACCTACAATTTGTATTTTTGAAGAGGATATTCTGAGAATGAGGAACACCAGCATCTTCCAAGTATATGCCGGTTTTGGACCTGGCTAACCTGCTATTCTAATTTGCTGCAAGAAAGTCCGGGTGAGAGTAACCAATCTGGTGGCTTTTTTTTCCCCCCTCCCCCCCCCCTCAGTTCCTCAAAGATGGAATCCCGTACATGAATGAGGTACAGGAGAAGATCCTTAGCCAGCATCTCTCAGCGGGTAGCTGGAAAGTCAGCAGGCAAGTGCTATTCAGAGAGGTGGATCCTCAGTACTGACTGTATTGACAGCTCACTTCCACTCAGATCACATTTTGTAGAAATGTTAAAGCCTATTGGTCTGAATGTCTTGCCACCAGCTGTTCCAGCATGCTGTGGTCTGTCTGAAGGAAGACTGAGATCACAGGATGCGATCTGGAGGGTTGGGTGAATGTCGGGAGGTGATGGATTTGCATTCCCACAGCAAGGCACAGGGCTCCATCTGTGAAGAGCTTTTTCTCACACGCAGCCTCTTTCCCCCTGATCCTGCTTTAGTGCCCCGGACAGGGATGTGTTGAAGAAGGCTATTGATGAAGTGACCTGTTGGATAGCTGCAGCAGAGGAAGAGGAGACTATGATTCTGCCGGATCTGAGTGGTATGAAACAGGGTGCCTCCCTTAGGCATCTGTGGGTTCTGAGTGGCTTCATGACTTCTCATGAACCTCTGGGGCTGCTACTGTCCTTTGCTATCTGTCCTGTTAAACTGCTCTGTTAAGAGTGAAAGCACCTGTGCCTATCCTGCCTTTACAGCTCTTTGCCCCTGTCAGGCATTTGTCTCTGGACTCTGCTTTTCTCTTCCGTTGGGGTGGTGAGTCTTTCTGTAGTGAAAGTGGATGTCTATGTGGTAGCCAACTTCCATGTTGTGGTACTTCAGAGCAGCAACAGGAGAACTTACAATTGCTCTGGATCAGGACAACTTTTTATTTGTTTTAAATCCTGGATCTGTATTTTGTTTCCTTCTCCATGGAGACAACATATACATACCAGTGGGGATAAACAGGTAACTTACCACCTGCATTAGCTTTTGGGAGCACTATAGCAGAGCTGAGGAATTTCTGTGCTGTTCTGGAGGAGTTGAAGGACAGGGAACTGTGGCAGAGAATAATTTGTACATTTGCTCATAGAAACCAAATCTTAATCCTTTAGGTCAGGGAATAAAGTACAGAAACGGTTAGGAAGGGCAGAAAGTATTTAAGGCTTTGTTGATGCTTTTTTGCAGAGTGTGAAATACAAAACACAGCATACTCTCCACCCCCTGTATTTGCTGTGTCAGCTGTAGTAGATAGGATACTGATACTTTAACAGGGTCTGGCAATGGTGAGCACCTGTGACAAGACAGACATTTATTTAAGTAAGCAATAAGACTGATTAAGGTGTCTTTCTGCATGCTGTTCAGAAGAGGACTAGGTTAGTTCCTTGTCAGCTGTAGGGGGAAATGCATTGGTACCTCTCATCTGTGCTTGGCCTCTGGGTACATTGCTCTGAAACCTTCCAAAACCACAGATAGACTTTTTCAGAATAATCACCTTCCTCCTTCTTCAGTTAGCCTTTTCTTTTCATCTGTGTCCTCACAAAAGCTTATTTGCCTGACATTCTCACTGTAACTTTTTTGGTTTGGTTGTTTTGGTTTTTTGTTTTGTGTTGCCCCCCTTCCCCCCCCCATCATTGTGTATGGTAATGTACCAAGACCATACATTCAGGAGTATTTTCTGTACACTGGGGGAGAAACATGTGGTCAGACCTTCTATCTAGAAAAACATGTTTTCCTAAATAGGCTTGTCTGCACCTCTGAAGTTTTCACTACTTTTTTTTTTGGTCCCAGGCTATCAGATGTTTGAAGTTCAGCTGGTTCTGAGACGGGCTCTGCAGAATGTTTGGACACAGCCTCTTGGAGACAAGAAGGTGAGATAGAAATGTGGCCCTATTGAACAGAGGGTTTCTATCTAGACAGATAGGACTGGCATTCTTGCAAGGACTCTGAAATGTTGCTTATACTTGTAATGATAGGGTCCAGGAGGAGAAGACAATGGCAAAAGAATGTTCCGGGAAGTGTTGATTGTGGGATCCCAAGAAAAGGGATCCAGAAAACTGAGTAACTTTTGGTTTCTGTTTTGTCCTGTAGCCACAAAATACCTTGAGCTGGAAGTGCTTGTCCTTGGTGCACTTCTGGAGGAACCCTCCCTGTGCCTCCAGACTTTGTGAGATTTCTCCTTCAGTACCCCCACAAGAATGTACCGCTTTTAGCCTTTTTTTTTTTTTTGTGGTTTTCCTTTGCTGACTTTTGCCATGTAGTTGCTTTGAAGACTTCTACTTGTCTGTTATATGTCTTGCTGTTTTGCTATTACTATTTTACATTTGGTGTGATACTTTCTGAAAGAAACCTATGGCTGTGGACTACCAAAACATGAGTATCATACCAGTCAGAAGTGTGTGTGTTTGTTTTTTTTTTATTAAATTGCATTAGTACTATTTTGGTCTGATAACCAGTGTCAGCAGAGTGACACATTGACCCAGCCTTCTCACCTGAAGCATAGCCTTTGGGGACTCTGCATGATTTCTGTTTGTTCCTGATTTTTGGTAATGTGAACTTACCATAATGGCATCACGTTAAATTGAATTGTGTTCACTTGTGCTGCAAACAAGCTGTGGTAGGAACCATCACCTTAACAAGAGAAGCATTAATAAGTCACCCTTAGAGCAGGTCTCTTTTGTTACTGGAGTACTGATCTCCATGTGGAAGAGAAGCGAGACAGTCCCAAGGTCCCAGGGGACGCACTATTTCTCCATCCTTCGTAACCTAGAAGCTGAACTTACCCTCCCGTGCTAGTCATACATACATTGCTTACTGAGGGCGAGATACCCAGTGACTATTTTTTTTCAGATAATGGTGAAAAAAGTGAGTCCACAGCATCGCCGGCTTCTGGAGAACTCTCCTTATGACTACTGCCAGAAGGAGTTAATTCTCCTGTCTGCCCGGGGCTTCACCAACCTCTTCCAGGCACTTGTTAAAGCCAAGAAGGTAAAATGCTTCATCCCTACTCTCATTTTTCATCTCTTCCTGATTTGCTGGATGTAGAGGGATGATAAAAGACAAAGTAGTAATTTGTATTAAATGACTCATTCAGTGTGATTATCCCGTTTAGTTGTCAGTAAAACTGAGATGAATTCTTAGATTGCAGTCGTGGTTAGAAAAAAATGAGTGTTAAACATTAAATCTTCCTGCTGACCAGGTTGCACTCCCAAAGAACGCTCAGTGTTATGGATCCAAACACTAGATGTCCATGAGTTACTTTTCTATTACTCCTGCAAACCAAGTGCAGCCAGGGGAGAGGGAGCCAGAACCCGTTCTACAATGTGTTTCTTAATGTCACTTGAGAAAAAGCAGGAGTCCACAATGTTGAAAATCCTTGTGTTACACAGCATGGGTCACCATCTAGGAAAGCTGAGCAGATTCTTGCCTTTTGGGCAAGTTATGCTTTTCAGCATGCGATAGACCAGTTTCCTGGACCATGTGGACCATTGGTCTGATTATGTGTGGAAATTCCTATGTTCTGTATGCAGATTATTGAATGAATTTCAGCTTCAGAAGACTATGGGTGATATGCAGGCAAAGGTTGTCTCTCCCCTTGTGAGTGAGCCTATAAATCTAATCACTAGAAGATTTTACCAGTGTTCAGCTAAACTGAGAATCCACCTAGCTCCTGAGGCCCACTCAAACTAGAATGCTGCTGAAAAAATACCCTCCTCAGAGTCCACAAGTCTGATGTCCTGAAAGCAGTAGTCCTCCTGTGAGCTTTGCAGCTTGAATGACTTTTGGGTGAGCATGTGTGGATGCTGTCCACCAGAGGAAAGGATTACAGCTGTTGAGTATGCCTAAAATCGGTTATCTCTGAGCTCTCTTCAAAATATGCTCTAATGGGCTGTTCCGTTTATATTGTTCCTGTAGCCCTTGGTGGGACACAACATGCTTCTGGACCTGATGCATCTTCATGACAAGTTCTACAAGCCCCTTCCAGGTAATGCTGTACATAGCTGCTGTCCCCAGGCTGTTGCCTTTGCAATGGGGATGGGACAGTAGGCACAGTGGTCACTTGCCACCCCAGCCACCCACAGTGCTTAGCAAGCAGCAGTGCTAGCTGCCTCTTCTGAGCTCTAACTGCTGGAACAGTGCATCATTCCTCTGACTTCACCTCTCTCTCTTACTCATTTGAGATACCATTGGCTTTTCCTCAGTTTTACAATGTCTCTCTCCATGTGTGTTTTGCTTTCAGAAAGCTATGAGGAGTTTAAGAGGAACATTCACAACCTGTTTCCTGTTCTCATTGACACCAAGACTGTAACGAAATCCATCTGGAAGGTGAGATGCAAAGGTCTCTTTGGAGTTAAAGCTTGTCTCTCACCAAAAAGAGATGGTATCCTTCCTCAGTGCCCTGTAGTTACAGAACTGTGACGGTGAACAGTGTTGCCCTGAGATGTTCTGGTTTTAGTTCTCATTTAATGAATCGGCAGTACCAGTAAATGAGCTTACTTACCGTGAGGTCTGTCTTGGTTGGTTTTCTAACGTGTTCTTCTTTTATAGAAATGTCCGTTTCCTCGAGCAGCTAATCTTTTGGAGGTGTATGCGGTTTTATGCAGGTAAGTGGTGGGCTATAAAGCCTTCAGCAATCCCTTTGTTTTCTTGGGAAAGATATCTCAAAGTCGGTCACTTCATATGTTGATACTTTCCCTCCTCCCATATATTTTTCAGCTGGTTTCTTGTCCTGCGAAATTTAAGAGCAAAAGATTTGCTCATCTTTCTTACAAAGTAATTGTGCAGTAAATTATTTGTTCTAAGTCACTTCTCATATTGTACCACCATTACTTCATTGGTCGCAGGTTTGGCTTGCAGACAGCCTTACATACAAATTCAGAGTTGTGTGTTGCTTATATCATGTTATGAAACAAGTGACTTTTGGTTCTCAGTGAAAATACACCCCAGTTTCACATGACAGCTCCCAAGAAAAAGCTGCACTGAGCCCAAAGCAGTAACTAAATACAATGTTCAAATGGAGCACATAGCTCCAAGATGCCATATGTTACCAAGCTTAGCTATGATGTGGTAGCGAGTTCTCTTTTTTACACTCCTTCTGTGGATAAATCGTTTTCGTGTCAATTTTGCTAAGAAAAAGAAAACTTTGCCTCTTCCCCTCACCCCGTACTCCCAAGAAGGAGATGCAAAATTAGTGCTAATAAAACCAGTACCGGGATTCTCTTTTTTGTTTGTTTGTTTTAGCAACATCAGACTGCAGATTCTCATGAGTTTTTATGCTGCTTTGTTTATTCTTTTATTTCAGTTGTTCCATGGGCATCTGTTTATTAATCTGTCCTCCAGAGTTCCCCCTTCAAATAGAACCATCTAGTCAACCCCTTCCCTTGGAGTTTTCCATTGACTTTTGTATGCAGTTAGAGCAGACTTGCTGCTTAGAAGGTTTGATTGCGGGAAGAGAGTGAGGAAGTATTTAGGAGTTAGTTTTCAGGAAGAAAACTGGTAGATATTATTCAGCTAAGTATCTTGGCCTTTCCATAGAATACTATCAAAGTTCCTTTTAAAGTCTTCAGTAGCTTTTTCTGAAATGAAGCCACAGGTCACTAGAGAGCAGAAACTTGTCTCTAATGTAACTAGGGAAGACAAAAATCTTATGCATCTGCTTGTCTTCAGCAGCAACCTAAATCCCAAGGATCCAAGGTGCCCAGTAATAGCTCTTGCAAGTGACTGCTCAAGATACGGTATGTTCTTAATCTTCAAAGTCAGGTAGCTAAAAAGGGTTTTGTTTTGCTCTGTGGATGTCCACGTGCAAAGCATTGAGTGAGTGCCAGTGGGTCTACTGAATTTGCACAGAGTTGCCGATACACATTTTTGACCAGACCCAAAGCCTGGGCTCCCAAAATGTCATGTGTTCTGCATGTCCCTGGTAGCTGCCAAAGGTAATGCAGAGTAGCTTTGCATCATGCTGCTAGCACAAATGGCATTTACACTAAGTTGGGCTCAACTGAGCACCGCTTGGGGCTGTGAAGAGTTGGTAGCCCTTGGAAGGGGGAAGGGGAGGTGGGAAACAGTGGTCCTAGAGTGGAAAATAGTGGGAGCTAATGGCAGGGAGGTCCCATAAAGTAGCAGGAGCTCAGTGGCTCACGTGCAGGGTTAGTGGTGCTGCATGTGCAGGAGGTTGTGTTCAGTACATGGTGTGATATTGGCCGTGAGGCAGAAGCTTCTTGGCTTCTGGCAGCATGGTGTCCTGCAGCGCAGGCCTCCTGTGTTTAATGTGCATCTTGCTAAGCTTTTCAGCCATTTGTGTAACCGCTGCCTTTTTGTTGATGTCGTTTTGAAATGCATGTAGAAGCATAGACTTTCTGTGGGGTGTAAAGGTTTCAGGGTGAGGATGGAAAAGGAGCTGAGGGTGGGAGAAGAAACTTCAAATCAGAACAGTGGATCTTATGAACGCTAGGATCCTCCAGCAGAGCAATTTCTGCAATGTGCTAAGAGTGTTTACTCATTTTTGATTTTTGTCGTGCACTTACAGCTGAGAAGAAATCTCCTCACGAGGCAGGCTATGATGCATTTGTCTGTGGTTCAGGTAAAATGCTTCTTAAACGCTTCTCCAGAGTTTGTGTTGGGATTTAGCAATTCCTTTCCTGCTCTGGAGCTCTATCTGATGCTAAGAAATACTTGTTTATGTGCAATATAGTCTGTTGCTCTTAGTAACTTAGCTGCACTTTAGTGAGTTTTTGCTTTCCATTTATTTAGTTATGTTTCTTTAGCTTTGTTCTAATGCCACCTCATTATTCCTCCTTCTAGTTCTTCTGAAGTCAGCTCACTTGCTACTGTGCAGATCTACAGAGTAAGTGATGTTTAAACATTTACTGAAAATTGCATTACATGGATGGGTGCTGTGGAAAGCAGTCATTGGTTCGCTCTGGCTGACTTCTTGCTTTGCAGGTTGGCCTTCCTTTTGGATAAGAGAACGTGTTATTGGAAATGTCACTGTTCTAATTAGATTTTTATTTTATAAATCTGAAAGTAGTAGCTTTATGTCAAAGCTGACATTTAAAAAATGAAATCAGGGGCCATGCGACGGCTCGGAGGTTGGGAAACGGCACTGTGACTCCTTTATCCTTGAACAAGCTCTCTCAAGTTCAGTTCACTTGGGTAAGGGTCAAATCATTTTCCATTAGTTTCCATTTTTGAAATCTGTGTGATTCAGTGCCTCAAGTTCCTAAGAGGCAACTGTTCAAATCCATTCCCTTTGCTTGCAGCTTTTTGACTTCTGTAGAAGCTACCAAGATCTGAAATACCTATTTTGTCGCTAATTAAAGAGTTGTTGCAGGAGCTCTGTGCTCCAGAGACATGCGCAGCAGTGCAGCGCTGGAAAAACAAAACTTTATTCCATTTTGTTTTCTGATGTAGTGATGCAGTGGACGCTGATCCTTCTTTTTCTCAGTATCTCACCGTGTTAGCCGAGTATCTGAACAAAGTGAATTTCATCCGAGGTGGTGTTTCAAGCATTGTGCGTATGAATTGCAGGTCTGTGGCCAGTTTGTGGGGTGCATAGGTCAGTAGCCTAGGGGATGGCTTCGTTAGAGAAGAAAAATCCACCAGTGCCTGGGCACACCTTGGCAGAAGTTGCCATCATACAAATGACAAAATTGACCTTTCAAAAGGGTAAATGAGTTGAATTTCTGCTTCGTGAAATGTTTTAATATTGTTATCCTGTGAGGTGGCATTAGTCAGTTCACGTTGCCCTAATTCTCTATGCTCTGCAGGAGAGCTTGCTGTTTCTCTGGTGGTTTCTTCATGGTAATTGTGACAGTTTGCTTTTATGACTCATGTTTAGAAGAATCTCAGGACAAAAGAAAAATAATTTTACACCAACAGCTGTGTTATACAACCAGTCTTATTTGTCTGTCATGTTTTGCATATTTTCTGATTATATTAGTAGTGCTTCTTACAGTATTTTTGAACTCGGATATGTCTCAGTATTGTACATTTTCCAGAACTTTTCTGGGGAAGATGTTCCCTGCCAACAACCCCCTCTCTTGGTTGTCCATGTCCAAGACTGGCCAGGGCTAAATGAAAGGCAGATTTACCAAGAGTTTAAAGCTCACTGTCGCTTTGATGTCAGATGGCTTTCAAAGAACCAGTTCATTCTGCTCTCCAATAAATTTAAGCAGTAAGTGACCGGAAAGTCTTAATTTTTTTGTCCCTTGATCCAATTTGATCCAAGTCTTCACCCCACCTTCCCTCAGCTGTGACAACTCTTAGATAGAGATTCCTGTCCCGAGCTGTGGGATGCCATAAGCAACCTGCAAGCCATGGCTCATGACATCTGCTTTCATTACAGCGTCAGGTGTGTTCTGCAAGATTATAAGCATCATCCTCATCTGCGGGTTTCCGTCTATCGCCACTGGAGGCACTCTCCGCACGTGAACTGCCTGCTGCAGTGAGTGACAGATATCACAGGAATGGGGAGGGGGAAAGAGCATTCCTTTCGGGGTGCCTGGCCCTGTCGCAGCAGCGGTCTGCCGCTCTCCTGCAGTGTCCTTCTGCCAGCCCTTCAGGAGAACAAGGTTCAGAAGCAGGTTTGCTTGCTGACTGCTGGGTGGCTACTTGTGAGCTTTTAGCCCTGGGCCAACTGGACTTTAACCTCGATCCTGATTAACTGGGGAATGTCACCCCACGGATGGCACAAAACTATGTATGTGCTGTCACAGCAGACAGAGGGTTATCTTGATAAATGGTAGTGCTAGTTATAATAAGCTTGAGGAGAGTCTCCCAGGTGTGGGACAGATGTGGGGTTTTTTTCTACAGCAGAGTCGGAAGCTCAGTAGTAGGAGAGAATTCCAGATTCAAAGCGTACCCCTCTCATGAGGCAGTGACAGTGATGCTCATGAAGGGTGATTTCTGGCCTGACACAATTTGGAAAAGAATTTTCAGTGCTTAAGAAGAACAAAACTAGGCCCTAAGTATAAGTAGCCTAACAGCATTTTATTATTCTTGCCCTTTAGAATCTCTGGTATTGTGGCACTGTGGTCTCTCTTGGCCTTTGTTCTCGGAGGAGCTCCTTGCTGTTCATCCTAAACGACTGCCTTAAAGATAACGCATGAGGAACCCAGATCTTATTTTTTGTGTTTGTCTATGTTTTGTGCTGTTTCATTTCATTCAATAAACTATGAGCAAAAAAACCACCCCCCCATTAATAGTGTTTTTAATTGCTTTTTTTTAGAAATGTGTTTTTAAAGAGGATGTGTTGGTTTCCAGTTCGTGGTGTTTTGTAATCTGTTCATAGTCCCCTGCTGAAGAGGGGAGAGATGGTTCTTTCAGTGCCTAATTTACTTTGATCCTCTGTTGGTTCTTCACAGCTATGCATAACGCCAGGTTGTTCCCGGTGCTTGTGCTGCTGCATAAAACACACTTCTGATTAAGTTTGGGATGTTACGAAATGAAAGGGGCTATTTTCAGCTTCAGTTGTAAAGCAGGGGAAATGTCACTGTTTACCAAATGAAAATGGGCAGAGTTGATGGAGAAACCACTCTTGGGGCTCACGAAGGATTCTGAGGAATAGTAAATAATTTGCAGCGCTGTCAGTGTTGTGCAGTGGTATTTTCAGTGGCAGTGGGGCCGAGGATAGACACAGATAAGCGGAATTTATCAGCTTCCAATTTGTAGAATATACACAGGTCAGGTGAGTTGGCACGCATTTCTGTTTGCCTCTAGTGCACAGCACGTGAGCAGTCCTTTATCCAAAAATATCATGGGGCATGCTTTGTTCATCAGTTTCTCTCGTATAGCTGGAGTATTTGGCAGTCCAGGGACTGTGGTCTTCAGAACTTTTTCCTTATTAATTTCATTCTCTTCTTAAAAACAACCTCTTGATCCATGGTTTCCAAATAACAGTCCCTAGATTTCATCAGTCAGACCTAATTGGATGGGGCTCATGGTCATCTAATACGTAGAATCTGCCTTTAGTTGGCTCTGAAATGGGAGTTGCTGCAGGGGACCTTAAAGCAGCAGCGCGGTATTGCAGCGTGCCTGAAGATCACGTGCTCTCTGCTGCCTAACGGGTTGCGGCTTTGCTGCTCTTCAGGAGAAAAATGCAGTGTATCTTCAGATGTGGTTCTCGAGTTCTGCACAGTTTGTGGTTTACAGCTCTTATTTCATAAGCCAGCTCCAAGCCAGACAAATAACTGACTTCTTGATGAGCTTGGGTTTTTTTTTTTTTGTAACCCCTTCAGTGACAGGCTTCTCTGTCACAGTGTTCCTTCAAATACCAGCGTAAGTATCTCCCTCTTTCTGTAATGTTTTTTTTTTGCCTTTTAGCATCATTAGGCACCCCACCTTGTGTCAAGGAGAGCACAGGCTCTGTGTGTTGTGTAGACTTGGGAAAACTTTCACTGGATGTTACATGCAGTAGCATGTATTTTCCCATAAAAACACTTTTCTTGGCTTATGATCTGGGAAACAGAACACCCTTGTTCTTTGGGGTCTGGATTCGGCTAGCTACTTAAATGTGAGGAGATGCAGCCTCTCTTGCATCTCATCTTTACAATCTGGAGATCATGAAGATACAGGTGCTGTTACCTTTGAGAGCAGCAGTTTTTAAGAGAGCATGTACTTTGAAGGAACAAAGAAATTGTTTGTTCTGTCTTTAAATTTTGTTCCCTTCCTCCCATTTTCTTTTCCGAGTGGCACACAGACAAATAATGAATTAGTTCCCTACAGCACTATTATCTCTCTTGGTTCACCCTCTGGAGAAACACACTTTCCCATGGAAGAAAGCAGAGATCCTTTCACCCCTTTTTGAGAAACAGCCCACAGTCTGACCATGCCTTCTCCCTTTCCAACAGACAGATGTACCTCATGTAGCAACACAGTGTAGTGAATCAAGAGACTTGGCTTCCCTGCGTTAGAGCTCAGAGAACTTAGAAATAACAATTGCTGTGGATCTACTAGATATTCCTACTATAAATCAGTGAAGTTTACATGAAGAAGAAATGAGAGCAGGTTGAATGTATTCTGATCTCCCTCCTAGGGGAGAGATTACAGACGGGCAACTTTTTTCTGGAAAAACCTGGGGTCGCTTGCTGCTCAAAGCCTTTAAAGGCACCAACCAGATGTACTAGTGCTCAATTCCCATGGAGTGGGTTAGCTGGGGGCTAGTCTAACAAATCAGAGCAGCATCTTTTAGCTGTGGGAACAGGTTTACAAATTTTTCTGAGTAGCTGTAGATCAAGACAAAATCTCCCTGAACGTGCCAATCTGGCCATTCTGACCTCAGCTGTTCCTTTTGCTCCAGACTAGGGAGTTGTTATTAATTGAAGCTGGAAGTATCAAAAGGAGTTCAGGTTATGCCTGTTCCTGCGTGTCTTCTGCAAGAAGTGAGGGTACTTTTGATTCTTGTGAAGCCAATTCAAGGTGGTGCAACCTGCCTCCTAACTGCCTCTGAAGAGGCGCATGTCAAAGTTGCTGGGAGGCTCTGAAGGCTGGTAGTTCAGAAAATCAAACCTGCCTCCCCAAGCCAGTGATAAAACCACAGCAAAGTCCCTAGCAGCAGTTGTAGCACATCTGCATTCTCAGCACTATGAGAAACTTACACTTAGCTGTAAGGCTCGAAAGGATAATTCCAACCCTCAGTGAAACAAGATGTTAGAATTCAAGTTGTGAAGGTATGCATTAAAAGTATAGCCCTGCAAATGGAGCACTGCAGATCAGAATACATCTATTTCCAAGAACAATTTGATTTTTGATGCATTGACTTTTTTTTTTAACATGTTCAAGATTAAATATTTGGTTTTTGAGATGATGTGTCTACTCTGCTGGGAAGCCTCTCAAAGCACCACCTGTTGGTGAACAGCCAGAGTGGAAGTCTTGTAATGGAGCAACTCAGCATTGTTTCAAATTAAAAGAAGTACTGTTACACTGTTGTTGACAAATTTTATTTTTATCATTAATTTTGGGGAAAAAAAAAAA
>VZTL01077080.1:3342-15135 GCA_013400535.1 Scopus umbretta | reverse complement strand
GCCGGAGAGGGATGGATCCAGGGAGCGCAGGGTCGGGCGCTCCTCGGCCGTCGCCGCTCACCGCACGCTTACAGATTTACGAAAGAGAGCTGTTAGTGTGAAACTGCCTTGTAACGGGGATGTAACTTTGCGGAAAGCCTGTTGTAGGAGCTGTAATTCTGTTATCTGCCGGTTGCACAATAGCTTGTGAGTTTGTTTTATGCCGCAGCGCACTCCCTGTTGAAAGCAAAAAGGGAGTGTGGAAGATTTTCAGAAATAACCTTCTGCTTGACCTTTACATTTTTTGCCACAATTATCATGCGTTTTGGGTTTTTTTTTTTTTGTTTTCTTCCAGTTTGGCTTGAGTTTCGCGACGAAGGCACAGATAAGCCATGGATAGCCTCATCTCCAAACATCAGTTGTTGCTGGGGTTAGGTCCAGCAGCGTCCTGCAGGGATTGATTTTTCTGGTACTGTTGGTAGTTACAGGAGTTTTTTTAAGCTTTTTAAGTTCTTTTGTTTTAATAAGTGATTTAAGCTGACATCCGCAAGCGTGATGTAGTTGATGTGTGATAATTTGCATTCAGAGTGAAATTGGAGCATTTTAAGATCAGCTGTATAACAAAAGGTAACCTAGTATGGTTTTCCTTAACAATTATAAGGGATTGTTTTGTGTTGTCATTTGAAGAGGAGTTGTGTGCTTTTTCACCCACCAGCATGATCTGGTGTCAAGGCAATCTAAATTTTGCGTTTCAAATGATCTCTACTTAAGGCTAAACCTATTGCAAACCTCTGTGTTTTCAGAGCAAATCAAACCAGAGAGTAGTTTCGAGGACGGGATATTTTAACACTTTTGTTGTCGTTATTTGGTTTATAAGACGGGCTTGTTACAGCCCTGTAATTTCTGTAAGTGCTGGGGGCACCGTGCAAACGCAGGAATATTATTTAAGAGCAGAACTGGGACTATATATTAATATTGGAGCTTATACCCCTGAGGCCTAAATTTTAAGGGCAAATGAGGGTTTGCAGATGATGAGAGGTCTCCGGTCCAGCTGCTGCTCAAAGCAGGTCAGCTCCAAGATCAGCCTAGTCGCTTTGTGTGAAGAGCTGTATGATGTCTTCTGGCCAAATCCATCGCCTTGCTCCGTGCTACCAGGTTCCTGTGACTTTGCAGGAGCAGACTCATGCCAGCCCTAAACGGGGGATACCAGCCTGGAGCCCAGCCTCCTGGGGCTCCATTAGAGCGTCCCAAGGACTGCCCGTAGTGCTTCATCTCAGCCGTCATCTGTGAGCCCTCAGGCAGCTAAAATAGAGTGAGTAACGTGGAAAGGAGTTTAAACAGGTAGCATAAATGGGGATATGCGCACATGGTGTAAGCAGAAGCTAGGAGAGGGGTTTTGGAGGCTCATTGCTTGCTAAAAGAAACCAAAGCCTGCTGCGGTGCGCCAAATCAGTTTATAACTGAGTAGCATCAAGCTGGTGCAGGCAGAGCTGGGACACGCACAACGAGGCGGAGCGTCAGGTGAAAGCAACTTTAAGCTCGCAGTTAGTGGTGGGTTTGTGAGATGACTTTGGTTGTGTCGGGTTGTGTTTTGGTGTTTGCCTGCGGGTTTTGTGAAGGGCTCCTCTAACGGCAGTCCTTAGCTTGAAACTGGCTTTGGACGATCGGATTTGCCTGTCTGATTTCCTACTACCGCACGGCAAAAACACCTACTGCGTGTGTTAGATTTGTGCCCTAATTATTTCCCAGTAACTCAATTTTCAGATGAGGTCTGTCCTCTGAGCCAAAGGCACAGAGATGCAGCCTAGATGGAACGACGCCTTTCAATGTTTGATGTATTTGTGCTGCTAAACCTGCAACAGTCTTTCCGCAGTGTTTTTTCCATGGGTTTATCATCCCTTTTTGTATTTTGTCTGGAGTTTCTCAGTTTTACGGGGCTGAAGCAGTGCTGTTACAGGCATCTCCCGGAGGTTTGTCCTGGGCTGGGTCATGCCGGGGGCCGGGGTGCAGTGGTGGGTGGTGCAGGAACGGGGCTTTCACGCCGTCCTTTCCGTTCTGTGCAGTGCAAGTTCCCGGGCCGGTGGAAAACCTGCGGGCTGTGTCTACCTCACCTACCTCGATTCTCGTCTCCTGGGATCCCCCTGCCTATGCAAACGGCCCCGTTCAAGGCTACAGGCTCTTCTGTACGGAGACGGCGACTGGAAGAGAGCAGGTGAGCGGTGACCGGAGCGGCTCTGCTCTCCCTGTGGAAAGGAGATATTTGGTGTAGGCATCTGCAGGACTTTAGGGCAGGCTCAAAGTGAGAGGTTTTATGGATTAATCCTCCACGTTAGGTAAATGTTGCACAGACCAGTGATAGAAGAGCAAATCAAGCAAAATAAATTTTTACCAGTATAGAATGGGTTCAGGAGGTAGGAGGGGCAGCCTATTCTATATTAACCATTCCTCAGCTTTACGCTGAAATTTTGGAATAACACCAAACAGCATTTAAAGACCATTTAGACTCCCCCTTTACATTTGTGCAAAGCTATCCACACATTAACGGCACGTGATCTTTGTAGAATATATATTTTTAGTTGCTTCTGGTAACTCTTTTCAAGGAGGAGGGTAAAATAATACAAATCCAGGCTAGAAATGATGCGTTTTCTCTCCAGACTGACAGGTGCTCATAGTAAAAATTGGTGTTGATGCTGTGCAGTTAATTGCGCTCCTAACTGCCATGAGCACATGCTTGCAAGTGGCAGACGAGCGACCTGGCTTCCCGCAAACTGCTCGGATACTTGCCCCCGGCCACCTAGTAGTAACCAATATTTGATCGGAGTGCCAGCGGTACCAGTGGAGATGAGCTCTGTGGGTAGAGCGTGGCCTGAATAGGTTTTTAGCAAAGAATAAGGCAGGGGAGAAAGCAGAGGTGTCTTTTTTTCTGCCCTGATAGCACGTGCTAATCACAGGCATCAGCAGTCTTGTGGCAGGTGCTTCAGTAGTCTTACGGGAACTTTGATACTTTCCCCATTTTTTCTGTGCTTGCTTTATGCTACTTCCTTCTTTTCTCCAAAATCCCACTTTGTCTCTTTGCCTTTATTTTCCCCATCACCTGCCTGTGGAGTGGCAGCAACTGGCTTAACCTAAAAAAAAAAAAAACCCTTTTCTCCTGCGCCCCGAGTAACTAAACGGAACTCCGAGGCGCTGAAATCCCCTCTATCCTGGAGCCACAGATGAGTGCCGAAAACCGAGCTGTAACAAGGCGCTCTGTTACAAATTGCCTTCTATATCAACTTAAATAAGGATTTAGCTCTACTTCTCAAAGAGGGAAAAGCTCGCCGCTGATCCACTCGTCCCTCGGCATGGCCGCGGCACTGGCTGTCACGTTTCCCCTCGCTTTATCCTCTCTGTGTGCTAGAACGTGGAGGTGGACGGGCTCTCCTACCGGCTGGAGGGGCTGAAGAAGTTCACCGAGTACACCCTGCGCTTCCTCGCCTACAACCGCTACGGCCCCGGCGTCTCCACCGAGGATGTGACGGTCACCACGCTTTCGGATGGTGAGTGGGGATGGAGGGGCCCTGGAGTGGGCAGGTTGGGTCTATGGGTTGCCCTCATCAGATTTTTTCTTCTGCTGCCGTGTAGTGGAAGAGGCAGCAATGAAGCGAGGAGGTTATTGAACGTGCAGGACAGAAATCAGGTTCAGAACCTGCCTGCAGCGGCACCCTCTGAGCTGGTGTTTGTCTCCAAGGATAATTGGTTTGGTTCATTATTCCTGCGTCTGGTGATAAGGATAGCGTACTTCTGTCTTATTTCCTCCTTAACTTCGGCACAGAGGTATCCTTTCAGCTTTTCAACAGACACTATTTCATTACAGCTGCATTTGAAGAGCTAGCTGCCTGGGGTTTCCTTGTGCTTTAAACACAGGGATAGCAAATGGGCCAGGGCTTCAATCTCCGCTCGTCGCAGCGGCTGCACCAGCATCCTTCCCCGAGCTCGTGCCGTGCTCCTGTGGCTCGCAGGCTCCGGGAGATAAATTGAATTTCATTTTGTATTCGGAAGCACTTAGTTGTGTCTGATATCACAAAACTTACGCACGCCCGTCTCCTCTTGAAGTCACTGAGCCTGAGCCCCGCGCCTGGCTAAAACAGGAGTAACTTCAGTGGAGTCATTTGGGCTACAGTAAGTGGAAAAAAACCATAAAAATGAAGGAAACGGTCTTGCAGCGGGGTTGGTGAGAGTTCATAAAGCGGTAGAAGCGAGACCAGAGACAGGCTTCAGGGATGTGCCAGCTCCTGACGGAGCCCCACAGCCAGAGGGGCTTTTTCTGTGGCAACGTTTTGTTTAAGGATGGCATAAGAGGTATAAACTAAGCTCTTAAAGTGAAGATTTATAGACAGTTAATTTTCCTTCTGATAAAAATCCAAACAACTTCTTTTTTGCTCATGCTAATAAAGCAAGGTGTGGGAGTTCAGGTGGCCCCTGGCCTGGCTTTGGATCGCTAATTTAAGGTCATTTTCACGGGAAAAATGTTTGCTTTTGCATGAGAGTATGAAATCGGGGAGTAGGCAAGAAGTATGTTGCCCTGAGCTTCGTCTAGGTATGTTAAAATTGCTGGGCTTTTCTCTCCTCGGAAGCATAGCAGATAACCTGTGCTAATGAGCACCCTTGGAAACAGTGCCTGGCATGCACCTCAGTCACATACAAATTCCACTGTTGTTCCTTTCCATGCTGTAGATTGATGCTAGAAAAAAAAAAAAAAAGAATGGCGAACCGGGGTGACTGAGATTTGTCCCTTTATGTTTACAAATATTCATCTAACTTTATTGCAAAGTTGATAAGTCTCCCTTGTTGTTCTGCAAGGTTTCAAGCGGCTGAAAACTAGTATGAGGTTAAAAATGGCAGTTTTCTGGCTGCCCGGTAACCCAGTTGCTTCTGAATGCTACACCTGAGCAACTGAAACTACCAGTTTCTGGGCGGCGCTAGCAGAAGCTGCGTAGATCCTGGAGCAAACCAGCGGAGCGGGGTATCAGGCGCTGGAGAAGCCCTTAGACTTGTTTAGCGCATCCACCGCACAGAGCCCTTCCGCGGGTGTCCCTGGGTCACTCGTGGGTTGGCGACGTCCCCTATGGAAGCGATGCTCCCGTCTCTCATCCGCCCACTCCCGGCGGAGTTGCTGCCGCCCTGGGTTACCCTGTGCCCTGCAGGTCCCCCCAGGTCTCCTCGACCTCTGGAGGAGAAGGCATGGTCTGAAAGCGGCGAGGCTGCGGGAGTCAGGAGGGGCAGCGCTTTCATTTTAAAAAGGCTGAGCCAGTCTGCCCTGGGTTTAATTCCGCAATAAACAGGCACCTCGGTGAAGGGCGCTGGAGGAGCGCTGCTGGGAGCCCCTCAGACCCCTTGAAGAGCGACGTGGAGGGCACCAGGGGTGTGGGGAACCCTGAGCGAGGGAGCTGGGGAACCCCAGCGCTGTTTTCATCTCCTTCATTCTGGGCTGCATCTTCAGTGGGATTCATCCGCAAGACCCCCGGCTCGGTCGGCACTGTGATTTTACGTTTGACACCTCTGCAATATTTTTTGAAGTGCTACTTCTGTCTACCCAGCAAATTCAGTTTTCCCGTGTAATACAGGCTGGATCTTGGCAGAATAAATTACTTCACACTTATAATTATAAAAACAAAAGGAAAACAAGTGAAAATGAATATTTTGCATAATGTATGTAGATTTAATTCACACAGTGAAGTGTAGAACTGCGGCCCTGTACTTCACTTTGGTTTTAAATGTCACCGTAAGTGAGAAAGGGAAAGATTGTTATTCATGAGTCTGAAAATTAGCCTCTGCAAGTGTTTCAAACGCTTCACCTGTCTGCGAACAAAAATCATTGCTAACGAGAAGGTTTGCAGGAGACTATTCCAGAAAACAGGAGTGTGCTTAGGTGCCCTTGTTTCGGGAATCTGGAAGAAGATAATACTTATTTTTCTCTTTATTTAAGCAAAAAAGCTATTCTGCAAAGAAGTCAGTTGGCTGCAGCCTTCCCAGCCTTCCTCTGTTTTGGGGTTTTTTTTTGGAACAAGTGTAGAAAAAGAGAAAATCCCTTTAGGATATCTTTTCATCCTCCTTACTCTGGGTCTGCCTGAGACCACTTTGGTCTCTTGCATGAAGAAGAGCAGCCAAAGGGTCACAGTGAGAGCCGGGCTTTGGCCAAGCCTGGGTGAAGGCGGCATCGGCTCTAGCTGTCCCACGGCTGAGAAGGAAAGGAGGGAATGGAGAGAGCGAGTCTGCAGCGCCAAAGCTTTCTGTAATATCTTTTTTTATGGTACTACGCGGAGACCTTTCCCAGGGTTAAGGTCCCTTCTGCTAGAAGGATGCACAATAAACCAGCAAGAAATAACTCCTGCGTGGGCGAGCTAACAGCCGACGTAGAGGAGAGACAAAGACATTTAATCCCTCCTGTTTTATAGGCGAGAGATNATCCTTTGCTGTATAGCATACAATAGGGTACATAGTTGTACAAAAAAATAAAGTTCATACTATTAATTCCTGCAGGTCTGTAGGCAGAAATTTTCCATGAAGCTCTGGGATGTAATCTATAGTCTGAGAAATGTACCCCAGTCAGAGGGATTTAATGTAGCATCTCCAGCGGCAGGAGCTACAGACCCCAGACAGCATTCACCAGATCAAGGAACACGCTGTATCTTTAACGCTTAATTTTCAGTTTAAAATACAGCTCAGATAATATTTGGCCAAGCTGTGCGCCGTTTCAGAAATGCTTTGAGCTATCATGCTCATGAATTTATCAAAATGCATTTAATCCTAGCAATTGGCAGACAGTCTTATTTCATGCTTCCCGAGTACTTGATTTAAATATAATTTATATCCATAATTATAATATGAATGCTTTTTTTTTTTTTTAAGTAAAAAATGAAGATTGAAGTTCAGATTGACACAGGAGACAGCCTATGAAGTTTTTTCAGATGTCGGTAGCCATTCCTGTGTTTGCAGCTGAGAGCAGGGCGAAGGGGAACAGGCTGCCAGGGCGTTTTTGCGACTGTGAGCAAAGCCCGTTGCTCGGAGCCGCGAGCGGGGATTTACCGGAGGTGAACGCTCTCCTGGCCGAGATCCTGCGGGGCACCGAGTCCCTTATCGTGCCACCCCGGTAGCCCAAGCTCTCGGTGTAGCGAATTCCCCCCGGACTACCCAATCCATCTTTATCGGCTCGGCAGCCCTTTTCCTCCTCTTCCTCTTCCCCTGCAGGAATTACGCTGGAGCTGCCTGATGCAAAACGCGCTTCGGTGCGAGTGTCAGCCCTGAAACCTGCTGGGGAAGGGCGCGGGCTGTAACGAAACGTCCACGGGAAGGCTTGGTGGCTGGAGCGTTTCTGCCGCTATTGGATCGGGGGCCTGGATCTGGCTCCCTTGCCTCCCGGCTCGCTGCTGCCGGTTGGAGCCTCTGCCCCTGCTGTGCCTCTCCCGAAAGAGCAGCCTGGGGACCCGGGTGCTCTCCGTGCGGCAGGGAAATACTCGGGGGGCTTGCTCAGCTGGCCCGTTCCTTCTGGACCATTCTGCTCTACAACTAAAGAACAACAAACAAACAGCAAAACCACAGAGGACATGGAGTCATCCAATGGGCAGCTGAAAAAAAAAAAAGATATATTTTTTTTTAATTTCACCAGTTGGAAAAGAGCGGAAAAAAACCCCCAACAACAAACCTGAGTACCTTGCCATGTGAACCTTCCTCCCATCAGTAAATCCCCAGCAGCCAGGCTCATCTCACCTACCTTTAGACAGCTGGTCCAAGGCAGGCAGCAGGGCTCCCGTGGTTCATTCGAGGCTTCTTCCCCGGCCGAGCCACCCCATGATGAGACAAGGGGGCCGAGGTATCCCTGGATGCATCTGTCTGTGCATTGCCTATTGCACAGCCAACGCTCCGTAAAATGAGCCCTGCTCTAATTTCTAATGCTCTAATTAAGCTGTGAATAATAAACAAAAAACAAATTTTACCAGGTGCATCCAATTTCTTTATTTGATCAAGATATAAAACTGGAGGAAGTAATTGTAATCTCGCCAATGCTAGGTTTGCCAGGGGAGCTTGCTGATCGTTACGCAGCCCGAGATATTAAATCAGGGTCTTCGATTTGGTAAAGCAAAATGTCTCTTCCACTGAAGAGCAAGCAAGGAATAAAAACACCCGGTATTGCTGTGGAAGTGATTGAGTTCGATGCTGGGTCAGGTCTGGATTTATTTCTCGTTTTGATTGAAGATCGGAAAGGGGAGATAAGGAGTGCATCGGTTATGTTCATGTATGCAACAAAACTGGGAAATATGACAAGCGTTCACGGAAGAGAAGTAATCAAAATAATAGAAAGACAAACAAACAGTAAAGAAAGAAAAGGAAGATTGTGTGGTAGGGGAATAATACGTAGTAGCAATGAAACTTGAAAGCCAGTAATGAGAGGGAAAGGTTCAAGGTGGCAGTGGCTAAACGCCGCGATGAGCCTTCGCTGCCCCCGAGAGCGGGGAGAGGAAAGAGGAATCACGCTGGAGAAACGGGGGCTCTGAGCAGTTCTGACTCGCTCACAAACAAGAGCAAATATTCTCCAGCAAGAACAGGCTTTTCTGGGAGATACCGGCATTCGCCAGACCCGGCTATTTCAGAAACGTCCAAAAATATCTGCGTTTTCTTTTTCCTTGCAATACCAAGTCCATCACAGAGACAGTTTTCTGCCTGGTATTTTTCAAAGCGAGGGGAGCGTGAGCAGTGACATCTCCTCTGTGTTAAGGGAGGTGCCACGTTTCACCTACCGTCTGCTGCTGCTGCTGCTGTTGCAGCAGCAATGCCTCGAATCAGCTTTGCGTCGGCACGGGCAGTACGGAAGCAAAGAACGAACAGTCCCTGCACTGGAGAAACCAGCTGGAGAAAGAGGGAAACGCTTTGCCTGCGGAGCCCCGGCAGGTCGGGGCAGAGCTGCGAGCGGGGCTCGGGTCCCGCAGCCAGGGATGCTGGCGTCCGGCCCCGGGCCCGCGCCGAGGGAGAGGCGGGTCTGGGCGGCGGAAAGGCGCGACGCCAGGCTGGGTTTGTGCGTTCCCGGAGCACGTATCTTCAGACCGAACTGCGGCAGGCTTAGCGACACAGTCCGGGGACTCGGCTGCCGTCTATCAAGAACTCCTAGCTGACTCGGGCTGCTGCTAACCCTGGATCTCTTCCAACGGTAAATCTCGGTGGCTTGGGATCCCCGGACTGACGAAGAGTTCCCATATTCCTTGTCACTCGCTTTGCTGTACCTCTGCCTCCAAACAACCTGAGTTTTCAGATTATTTTGATTCAAATGCAATTTTTTCCTCTCTCTCTCTTTTTTTTTTTCCCCCCTTTTTATGAACCACAGAGCCTTCATGAAGGACAACGATATTAACGTGGGCCTTCGCCGCCAGTGGGACCCCCCTGGTTGGCTATTGTTCCTTTTGCTCCTGTAGCCTGCATTTAAAACGCTATTTTCTTATTAGCCCTGACAAATGGCTTAGCTCCGACTGACTGAAATCCTTAAATAGCAGCACGCACCGAGGATGCTACATCGTGCTGCGCTGTTTATTGAATGCAAACGTGACTGGACGGAGGCCAGCGGAGGAGCTGTCTGGCCCGCGCTGCTTGAAATGATCCGGGGAAAGCGTCGTTTCCCTGACTCGCTGCGGTCCTTTCATGTGGTGACCGCACGGGGCTGTTTCTTGCCATATTAACGCCTGTTATGTTATTTAGGGAGCCATAGATGCTAAGGTCAGAGGTGACTCCGACCGTAGGTGAGCGCTGATGTCGAGCCAGTCTGCGCCGATCGTCTCCGTCTGCCACAGCTGGCAGCTTGTACGGACAATAGAGACTGTCCACAGAGACAATATAGACAACAGCCCCCATTACATCCACCTCGATACAGTACATAGAATTTCACCAGTTCGTTCTGATGAAAGTTTTAGCCCGAAGAAGTGATTTACAGGAGTACTTCTGTATACGTTTTGCTTGGTGATGTATGTCCCACACTCCTAGACAGTGATTTTCAGTGAAGACTGAAGAAGGTGAGAAGAAAGGTGTGCCTGATTCCTGGTGTAGGTGGATTCCAGCTCGTAGCTCTTTGCCTGTTAAATTACCCTCTACAGCCAGAAGCCCTTCCTCCTTCAGAAAACAACAGATAATCATCCAGGCACTTCTTAACACTACACTCGTTTAAATAAAATTAGTTTATTTGATCGCTAAGGTGTTTCAGGTCTCAGACCATTCTTGGAGATCTTTGCTGACTCAATTCAAATGGGTGGACAACTGCAACGAGAATGACTCTGCCCTAGCGTTCTTGTTAATATATAAAAGCGTATTAAACAACTCTTCTTTGAATTGATATATGGATACTTATACACTGAAAAAAACATTTTCTCTCATTTTGCCTCATACATCGCTTTGCAAACTATTCTTAAATTGGGTATTCACCATGATCCTTTTTCAGCTTATTCTTTCCAAATTCAGGGCCACCTTCCCGTAAGCATAAACTACATCTCTGCTCTTCAGCTGTTCCGTAGCCCGGGTTAGCAGGCAGGTGTTATTCCTTTGAAAGGAAAATAAAGCTTTAGCTTCACGTCAGGCAGTTGATGCATCAAAAATTATGAACTTACTCTTAAAGCTCTTGGCTCCTCAGCGGTTGAGTTGGTATTTGCCATCGGCCGGAGGAATGCACATTTGAACTGTTGTTGTACAAGCGTATGGGAAATATTATGTATAGAGAGACAGCGGGAAAGGGGCAGAAATTTGTCGGGAAATAGTTGCTAGCGCCTGTCCAGCCGTGCAGATGCTGAGCATCCATCGGTATCCACGCGGCGTCTCAGCCCTGCGAGCCCGCTCCTCCACAGGCGGGGAGCCAGCAGGATGGAGGCGATATAAATCAGTCTGCGCCGTACAGGTTTTTCCTCTGACTGTAGCCAGAGAGAGCATCAGATTAAGGGAGCTTTTTAAGATGGAAAAAAAGAAAAAAAAACTTGAATCAGAAGCGTTTGTTTTCTTTTAAGCTATGGGTGCCAGATGATCTCATTCATGCCTCGTGAGGCATCCTTGCAAGACCATGGGTTGAATACCTGTTAGTCCCGTTTAAGGTTTAAATTATATTTATCAGAATGGATAGAACAACGTTTAGTGGTAGCAAATGAGGTATGGGTTATAATACGTATGACCAGCAGAGCCTTAATGTAAACCACTATTTTTGAAATAATATCTGAAGACAAAGTTTCTTTTCTTCTTCCCCTTAGGCATCCACGGTAAAACGGGGTGCACTGGTGCCACTGAGGGAGGAATACCCTGCTCTGTCTGTATATAATATATGTTCCAAAATGCACTTTAATAAAAAAAAAAAAAAGCCAGGGAAATTGCAGCAGGTGCTTGTTTATTTCTGACCAAGTCTAGAACAAATAACTGAATTCAAGTAGTCGGTCTCGCTGCAGGGAGCCTGCTGACTGCCTGTTTAAAGGGCTTACTAATAGGTCTATCAGAAATGGAAAGAAGTGAAGAGATGCGTTTGGTTTTCCTCTCCCTGGGGGACCTCTGAAGTGCCACCTGGATTAGCTGCACGGTTGTGATCAGATTATAAACGAGGTGTAAAAGCTGCGCTCTTTTCTTTCAAAAAAGAGAAATATTTGATGTAACCTCTTCTGACTTAGACACTGATGGCAATATTTCCAATTTTTTTTTTTGCTTTTCTTCCTTTTCACAGTGCCCAGTGCGATGCCTCAGAACGTCTCCTTGGAAGTGGTTAACTCCAGGGTAAGTCTGCCCCGTGCTCGGCACCTCGTGGCCAGCGACCGCGGGTATTTG
>VZTL01077074.1:1926-18487 GCA_013400535.1 Scopus umbretta | reverse complement strand
TAAGTTGTTGGTCAGTCACTTACTGCAGCTGGTGTGGAACAGAGATTAGTGAAGGAATGGGACTCCATGTGGTCAACCCTGGATGTTTGCGCTCTCACTTATCTCAGGTACGGAGCCCGGCCCTTGGTCCTCTCTCTCTCCTGGGGGCTGCTCACTTGCCCTGAGGCCACACCACCTACAAGCATGGTAGCAAGATGTCAGTGGTGGGAGCACCTTTGTGTTTGCACTGCGCCAACAGTTGGATGTCACTGGGAAGGGATAGCATTACTTGTGGTGAAAAGATAAGCTTTGTCAGGTAATGTCAATCTTGTATATGGACATACAGAAATCTCTAATGAGTGGAGGTGATTTTGAAATGTAGTTGAGGCTGTAGTCTCTGACTGGCTAAGTCACTGTTGAAATGCTCGTTGTGTGTTAGTCCTTCCCCTGTCTTAAAAAGCATCCCGTGAAATAAACCAGAGTTAAATCTGACTTTCCTGCAGCATAAACCACTTGTAATTACAGAAGTGCAAGTCTGAAAATTTACAGGATATTTTTAAAAGAAAATGTGAGGAATAAAGAGAAATATTACAGCAGTGATGTTGAAGCCATGATGGTCTAAGGATACAAGCAAGCCTGTGCTTGCAGGGCAGTACCTGTTATTAGACCAGTTCATATGATTAGAAGAAAAAGGCAAAATTTCAAATACTTCTTTTTTTCTTTAGGTCTGAAATTGAAGTATTTTATTCGGGTTAAATACATTTGCTTATTGACTCTAGATGAATATTTTGACAATTAAAGCTTAAGGTGTATTTGGCGCTTGTGGCGCAAAAGAGGAGTATAAGCAAGGAGGCAGTGTTAAGTTCACTAGTCCTGTGGGCCAAAGGTAGAGAAAGGTTGTTGTTATAATTAAAACACTATTGTTGTGATTCAGAGACCATCTGACAGCCACGCAGGATCATTTACCAGCAAACTCCATGCCAACAATGCTTACAAAAACTGAACTAAACGGAAGTTTTGCATTTACGTCAGACCCCAGCCAGGACAGTGGGTAGGGGAGAGGAAATTCACTGGTAAATGGAAAAGGAACTAAGCAAAATTGGCAGGGAAAGAAATGTTATTTACCAGGCTACAATAGGATATGACAAACAATGGATGTAACTTACAGTTATTTATAAAAAAGGTCCTTCTGGAGCAGTGACCTTCTTGTCTGACTTTTGTAGAAAATGGAGGTTCACCCCGCCAGGGGAGGAGGGCAAGCAGAGAATATTTTAGATTTAACACTTCATTCCTTCCCTGCCTAGGCTATGGGAACCTGAGCCCCAGCACTGCGGGTGGTCGAATCTTCTGCATCTTGTTTGCACTCTTTGGGATCCCCTTGAACCTTGTACTCCTGAATGAAATTGGGCAGCTGATGCTGGTGGGGGTTCAGCATTGTGCCCATCGCCTAGAGGAGGTGTTTCACTGGCAGGTAAGCAATGTGACAAGTATACCTCACTCTCAAGTTCAGGAAAGAAGAGACAGAAAGGGCATTGTCTGCTATTTGGGATCCTGTGACTAACAAGGACAGCCTGCCTACCTATTGGCCAAAAAAGCAATAATACTCAGGAATAATGGGAAGCAAATAAATTTAGTTTATGACAGCCCTATGAGGTGTCAGATAAGGTTGTTTATTAATTGAAGGAACTTCTGTGATGAATGGCTTCCCCTACAGCAACAGAAGTGTTGGAGCCTTAGAGCCATGCACAGTCTTAGAATATCTGGTCTGTTTATCATCAGTCATAGATAGAATTACACATGTAAGTTACGTGGGAACATTAGTGGAATAGGCTTTAAAGTGGCATGAATTTAGGACTCAGGAAAGTGATGCCCAGTTCGTGTTGACTGGGAGAGCCACACTGTTTATGCTAGTGGAATGTCATGAAATGTTTTTGTGTTTTTATGGAGTCCAGCATCATCTTCAACCAGAAAATGAGCTGGACTTTCCCTGCCACCCTTCTTATGACAGTGTCTTCTTTTTTTTTTTTTTTCCTGTTTTACTAGAAAAAAGCTTCCCTCCTGATTAAGACCTGTGCTCTGGTAACGGGCTTGTTATTGTTCCTCCTGCTACCTCCCTTTTTGTTCTCTGACAAAGAAGGATGGTCTTACGAAGAAGGCTTCTACTATTCCTTCATTACCCTCAGTACTATAGGGTTTGGAGATTATGTGATTGGTGAGTAGTTCACATTTAATTGCTTTCACCTACTAAACATCAAAGCCAAATGTGTGGCCTATGAAGCTCCCAACTTGGCAGTTTTACACCACTAGCAATCCACAGACCTGATGATAAATATGTTGTGGTAGGCATTTGACAGGTTGGAGAAAACATGATTTCTGACATAGCAATGCCACCTGCAGAAGAGAAAAGAAGTCAATGAGTAATCTTCCAGCATTCAGATGACCTGTCCCTTGAATGACCAACACCAAACTGGAGTGCTATGTTTTTAATCACAGCAGTCAGTGATGGTGTGCTTTGTGCACTCCAGTACATCGGCAGCGATTAGTTTTAAGCGGATGCTACTCTGCATCACCATTAACAGACAGTGCAGACAGTGACCATTTACTCTGTCAAAACCCCAGACAACTGCTTTCTAAAAGGCAGCTTAAGTCACTTAGGTGTAGACTGTCAGGCACCAGGCACAGCCTAGTTTTGGTTGCCAAAACCCTTTGCCAGAGGAAATGGGTTTGGACCCATGCCTGATGTGTTTGCTGAAACACAGGACACACCTTTTTGATAAAGGTTAAAAAAAAAAAATGATTATAGACACACATGCACCCTTGAATCCCCAGGAGACAGAAAGACTAAAACATCTTATTACAGATTCTTTATTTTCTTTTCTTTGTAGCGCTTGCTTGAATCTTAGACAACTTGGTGGCGGTTACCTTAGGACTTGTGTATAATGCATCCAAATTATGACTAAAGCTTGTTTAAGCACACTTAAATGAGTTGGAGTCAAGTTAACTTGGGTAAGGGTAGCCAGATGGAGTTAGGCAAAATCTAGCCAGTTCAGCATTTTCCTATGATGATTTTATAGATGATGCTGAACTCTGTGCTGCAGCAGCTTTACTTCTCTCAGTTCCTGATAACTAATTTTGAAGCTCCTCACTAGTATACCTCCCACTTCCAGGCATACCTTCACCTGTGTGGTACCTTTGTAACTGGCATACCACCATAGATGCACTAGGTTCAGCATGGGAATAACTGAATGCATCAGTGACCCCTGGTATGTAGAGGCCAAACCATTTTGGCCTTACAATCCTGTGTTTGTGGTTTATGTCTCAAAAATAAGCAGGGCCAGGGCATAGGTTCAAGTGACTATCACACTGTTTCCCTACTAGTGAGATCTCTGGCACTGTTCTGGACCAGGTAAATTCTGGGGGATACCACATGCCAGGATTGATGCCTGATGTTCACATTGGACACAGCTGCTCTGTTCTGGGGGAAATCTAAGCCAGGCTGTGGCACTTGGATTTGAAGACATAGAGTGGTCCCTAGCCTGTTTTATTTAGTAATATTTATGTAGCTTCTCTTACTAGCCCTGAAATATGTTAATTTTACATGCTCAGTAAGCATTTCTTTTGGACACAGGGTGCCATGTAGGTCCTAAACTGCTTCTGATGTCATCCCCAAGACTACATCTATCAGATGGGCTCTATGGATAAAGCATTCTCCTTGGAAGCCTCACATAGCCCTTCCCTCTTGTTTTCATTTATTGTGTAGATGCAAACAATTTTTAAACCTTTGAATTTAGCATTGGAGAAAGGTGCTTGTTTGAAGGCTGAATATAATACTCTTCCTAGTTGATGTTCACCCTGATGTAGAAAGCCAGCCCAAAGAGTAGTTACCACAGAAGTGGTTGGTAGCTCCCAAACGTTCACCAGTGGCTTAGTGACAACCTTAAAATGTCTTGTGGTCCTATTACATTGAAAACACATACAATGTGTATTATATAATATGTAATATCAAGTAAATGGATGTAAAGGATTGGCTGTTTAATATGGCTCCACTGACTAGTTACTACTTATCACAGTCTTGTAGATGGTAACAGTTCATGGACCACAATTTGGGAACTGCTGGTCTGTGCAGGTAATGACAGGTCAGTATTCCTACATACAACCAGTCACAGGTGATAAACACACACCAACCTTTGAGGATGTCCCATTTCAACCCAGCCCTATGTGTATTTTTCATTGGAATGTGGTATGGAGAGTGGCCTCCAGGTTCATGGAGGCCACAAACTCATAAACATTAACTCCTCACACTCTGTCCCGCAAGTATCTGGTGTTCTGTAGTGTTTGCTATGCTGTAGGTATTCGGTTACAAAGTGACAAACCTTCCTAAGGTAAGGGAACTAAATAAGGAGACCTGAAAAGCAGTAGAGAAAAAGCCCGTGAGAAGATGTTGCTGCCACTGACTTGTATCCTGTACCTTATCTGTGTTTGTAAGGGGGTACCCCAGCCTGCTTTAGAGATACAGACCAGTCACTTCATAGGGCTGAGCTCATTACTTTTCTTTGCCTATATTATTATTAGTATTACTACTGATGCTAACTTAGCATGTAGCAGCCTCTTTGCAGTAAACATTGTGGAAACACAAACAAAAATATGGCTTTGCTCCAGTGGGATGACAAAGTACCTAGCTGAGCAACCAGACAGAGGTAGCATAATTTCAAGGTGGCTTCTAAGGCTTGGTGGTTCTTAGAGGATTTAGGACTGCTCAGGCCCCTTCCCATCCTGCTCTTAGAGACTCGCTTATACCTGGCTTAACAAGATACATACACCGGTACATAACATCCACTTACCTCTCTGCCTGCAGGTGACCCCTGTTACATACTAATACAGTATTATGATGTTGAGTGATATGTAGAGAAATGAAACTGTGCGCTCAAACATGAATAATTTCACTTTGACATAGATGTTATTTGGGATTTATTTTTCTTTCTTAGGGGTAATCTTTGCAATTCTTAGGGACTTCTAGGCTGTTGCTGACATGTCATGAAACATACTTGCTTACAACATCTGTTCACATGCATTTTATATAGAAATCACTAATATGAGGTCATATTTCCACTGTCTTTGCTTTACATGTAATGTCTCCTTTGAGGCCCTCCTGATCTAATCTAGAAATGTTTTGGGTGATTCTCTTGTAGGGATGAATCCAGACCACACCTATCCAGGCTGGTACAAGAATGTAATCTCTCTGTGGATCCTCTTTGGGATGGCCTGGCTAGCATTGGTTATCAAATTGTGCATCAACTTTCTAGAGAGCTCCAGTGACTTCTGTCAGTGCAACAAGAGCAGCACAGAGATGACAGAAGATTTAATGGATGGCAACAAAAATAGTATGACAGGACTTCACGAGGTGGAGATCTGCAATGACAAAGACACAAAAACAAAAGGACCAGATGAATCTCACACCTACGCAGCTCCTACAGAAGCACTCTAGGGAAGAAGCATACCCTTGGTGTCTCTTAGGTTTTAGTGCACTAGAGATGCACCACTTAGAAATGTGGGAATGGAGCTGCCCTGAGCTTCACATGGGGTGAAAGCTGGCTTATTGAGCTTGAAATGCTTCTATTCTGAATTGAGCAGTGACTGCAAAATGTTTTATTTGCAGCACCACCAAGAATTACCAACAGGACTCTTAGCCAAAAGTAGATTTACAGAGATATTACCTACCTTCCCACCTCAATATATGAGGTAAACTTTGACATTTGCACATAACAATGGCTGTTGTCCTTTTCTTTGCGTGCAAAGTTCTTGTAGCGTCTAAATGTACATATGGCATTTTGCAAATATGACAACTAGAAAAGCAAGTGCCGTTTAATGCAGGAAACAAATTGCATGTTGCTAAAAGACTTAATGAAAAGCACTGTTTAAAGCCACCTGGCAGTCACTGCAAATGTGCTCCATCATCTGCATGCTTGTGCTTGCCAAAGATGGTAACGTGCTTTTGCTCTTTGATTACTAGTACATGGATGGCAATGAGGCAGAGCTTGTAGAGGTGCCTAATCGAAACAGACAATTCAATTTTTTAAAATAAATTTCTACATCAGAGGTCCACTAATATTAAAAAGAGACTAGGTAGGTAGGCTGTTCCTTCCTCCAGAACTTAAATAGGATCAGCTTTTGTGAAGTATTATGTAGACCAAATGTCATCAGCTAAATGTGGCAGTTCACTTAGAAAGATTTCTATTTTGCCACATCTTGCAAGGCAGAAAAGGAGGACTAGATGCAATTTTAAGTGCCAGTGGTTCCAACAGTGTCCTGTGGCCAATGTTAACAAAGGCTACTTTAGTGTAGAAACAGACTGAAGTATCTTCATCTGTGATCAAGAGACGCTATTCTGATTAACTTCTCATGCCATAAATGAATACTGTATCTGTTCTATCTGTTCTAGCTAACATCTTTTATATAAGCACAACTGTCTTTTGATCTGTAGAATGCCAGACCTGTTTATTTGGCCTTTGTGTCAATCATGAAACAGAACTCGTTTTGGTTTGGTTTTTTTTTTAAATTCCATTAAATTCTCAGAAATCTTTTGGTAGATTTTGCCATTTATAAAGGCCCAACAGAGTCAAACTCCTGCTGCCATTTATATACCCATATCTAATCTTCTCATTTTCTTATTCCTGTTGTGCTATGTGCATCCTAGAGCATTAAGTTTGGAAGCTTGACCATAGCAGTAAACCAGAATGAAGCATTTCAGTGAGTCTTCCAGCTTCTGCATTGAATCAAGATTCCACATGGATAGTGGAGAAAAGACTGAAAACACAGTCTGTTGGAGTACGGGACTCAGAAATCAGAAATATATGTAGCTGGATTCACAGAAATGTTGGAGCGAAAAGTTTACAGTCTTCAGAAACACAAGTTCTGGAACACGTATCGTGAAAAAAGTATTTTTGGAGTAGGCCAGTCTGAGTATTGATATGTGGTGGAACTGATTTCAGAAGAAAATGCAGGAAAGAAATCTGCTGGATGAAATTTAGTCTGTCAACCTTCTGTCAGCCTTCTTGTCATTGGCCTTTTGCTGACTCCATAGTAATAAATATTCTCCCAAATACTGTTTCAATGGGCACCAGAGATAAGAAAGGGAGGTAGTGAAAGTCTCAGGTCATAGTTGGGAAGCTGATGCAAAATAAATACATTTCAATTTTTTGAACATTGGGTAATTTCTTTAAGAGCCTTTAGCATAAACTTTTCTGTTTCTTCTACATTTTGTCTTGTTTATTTTCACTGGTGGATATACAATGTAGGTTTTGCTAATGTTCATAATGGGCTGGCCTACAATAAGACCAAAGTGTATTTCTTTAAACCTAAATGAATCACAATTCCACAGCATAAAATGTGATACCATTTTATGCATATCCTTTGCACCTTCTTTCAGGTCCAAAACAGTAAATATAACAGTATTGTAAAATCTGGATGCCCAGAAGGTAGTAGGAGTTTCTACTGTCAAAGCATGGGAATGACTCCACTAAATCTATTTCAACTTTAACTTGAAATTTCACAGACTCTGGGGATTTCTATGAGCTCTGCTCTTCAATAAGAAGGCTGAGCTTAAGAAGAGTTTCTTCTTTTCAATTTGAATGTCTGTTATATTAATCACAACTAATTCATATTCCCATGTATTTGTAGTTTGTGGATGAGGTTTTCAAAAGTGCCTTAGAGGTTTGGGCACCCTGGTCCCACTGAAATGCAAAGAGTCACATGCCTTAGGACAGCTAATATACACTTCTGAGAGCTAAAAGGAAGAGAAACTCTAGGAGTAGTCCTGAAAAAAGGAAAAAACAGTAATTCTTCATAGATCTGTGTTTCCACCATATGTCAGGGTTCAGCCACAACCGGGCGGCATGTGGCCATGTCTCAAGGTGACTCAATATCTGCCCCAGCAATCCTTGCTTATTCACTTCCTTCCACAGCTGTGCTCTTGTATTACCCAGCTGCTCACCACCAGCATAGTCCTGCTGCTAACTGTCTGATACAGCATACTTACAAGAGGTACATCTGAAATGCTTGCAAGCCACACATAACTCCAGAGCTGCAAGTTGTCTGCTTATGTCCTGGATCACCTAAAAAACTATGAAATAAGTGAGTCAATACCATTTGTGCTGGGTTCTCTGACACCAAATTAGCATGTTGTCACTTATGAGTATCCTTTTATTGACAGTTCCTCAGCTAGCTTTTGATATGGACAATAGATACTGTTGTCTCCCCACAAACTGCTGTGCCTCTAGGCTTTCTGTTCTTCAGAAAGCTGTGCTGTGGTTAAATGGCATGGATGAATTTGTTCCCAGGGGATGAGGAGAAAGTGGAGTTTTGCAACATCACAAAAACATCATCACTGATGTGTCTACTCTACCAAAATATGAGAGGTTATCTGCTCAAGGGTAAAATAAAGAAAACAAAAGCATGGTGCTGTTATCATTCTTGTCACAGCTGACTTGCAGTCTTCTGTAATCTGCATTGGAAAATTACAGATGCTCCTTGATTTTTTTTTTTAATAAGGTCTCTTCCTGTTCAGATAAGTGTACAGTTTCCATTAGTGATTTCAGCTTAGACTGTCACTGCTATTATTCTTCACAAGTCAATTCTTCCCTATTACCCCGTTTTCTTCCTTGAGAGGAGCAGGGACTGGAAACAGGTTTGGTCAGTAATGGTAGTTGTAAATATTTATGTAACATCAGTGTCCAGAGGCTTTTTCACAATCGCATAGAGCATAATGTACTTCTGACCTTTATACAGTTTCCCAGGAAATCAATCCCTTAAAGCAAGAAAATAGGCCTCTCTAGCTCCCCTACTCCAAAGACAAGTCCTGGCTTTAGCCTCCGTATTTCTCATGCTGGCTCTTTCAGCTAGTCTGAAAGAGATGTTTACCCCTTTGGGAGAGATATGTCCAGAAATACATAATAAGATGTTACAGCAATATAGTGCAGACTGCTCAGAACTGCACAGTTTCTAATAGTCTGGTTGACTACAGGATTTTGAGATCCCTAGACTAGAACAAAAAAGCCCTTTTTCCATAATGGTCTCTGAGTCAAAAAAATCTGGGATGTCATTTTTCTCACAGTGGCAGGCTGATGAGGTCTTATCTTACAAGTGATATCCCAGCTCAGTTTAGAGCTGGGACTGTTTAGCCTAGCGAAGAGAAGGCTCAGGGGGATTTCATCAATGTATATAAATACCTGCAGGGAAGATGTAAAGAGAACGGAGCCAGCCTCTTTTCAGTGGTGCCCCATGACAGGACAAGAGGCAGTGAGCACAAACTGAAACACAAGAGGTTCCTTCTAAACACCAGGAAACACATTTTCACTGTAAGGATGACCAAGCACTGGCACAAGTTGCCCAGAGAGGTGGTAGAGTCTCCATCCTTGGAGATACTCAAAAACCTTTTGGACACAGTTCTGGGCTCTAGGTCTGCGGTTGTCTCTAGGTGACCCTGCTTGAGCAGATGACCTCCAGAGGTCCCTTCCAACCTCAACTGTTCTGTGATTCTGCATTTCAAGGTCAAGCCATCCTCCTCCGCATAGTCCACAGTCTGCCACTGTCTCCAAACTATCTCCGTAAACATTCAGGTTATAATCCCAGCAGGCCTGGTAGACATGATTCTTCACAGAGAAGAAACGTATCTTTCCAGTCTGGGCGAGCCCAACATAGTGGTATATTTATGTATGTTTTTATTAAAAAATTACAGAATTTTCCTTTATCTATGCAGATATCAACCAAGATTTAGGTTCCATTGCACTAGGCAATTTGTAGACACTAATTCTTTTTCAGAGATCTCAATCAGAGAATAGCTTTATACGAAAGATGGTACAGAGAGAGACAATTTGTTGCAGGGAGTGTGGTTATATAGCTGCCTACAAGTTCCAGCAAAAGGATTCAATGCTTCATCGCTGACACACTTCAGGTAAGGCAAATTTTACCTCACTTTAGTTTACCCTTTCTAATGTAGAGGCTTATATTGGTACTAACTGGCTACTTACCGCTTAAATCAGGGCAAAATTTTAATGTAATTATGTTTTATAATATGAGCTTGGTACTTGCCATCTCTCTAAATAAATATTCTAGCTAATGGAAGACGGGATGCAATAAAAAACTGGTCTTTTTCAGTACTGTTATGCTATGGCTTAGGGAACCATGTGCTTGGTAGTGTGTCCCCTTCCAGTAGTCCTGGCTGTGTGTGAGATGGCATCAGGGCAGATCATTTTTGCAATTGCTATTGAGCACCTTTTTGGTTTTAGATGGTTTCTTTTTTCTTTTACCATCACATAAGTATGTGGAAACTTACAGTTGTAATGGAGTTGAGTCTGAACACCTAGACAACTATCTGTCATGCTGAGCAGTTCTGGGCAAAGATTCAAAGTTTTCTGAGAAAGATAAGTGATACAATGGAATGCTATCTGTGCCCTTAATAATTCTCATCTCTCAGGACTGAGATTCAAACAGCTGTTTTGTTTTGTTTTGTTTTGTTTTGTTTTTCCACAGAGGTAAACTGATACATATGTTTTAAGCTAGCACTAAGCAGGTAGAGAGGGTCTCTGGTACCTCCAAGGTCAATGTATGTTGCAGTTAAGAGCTGCTGAAAAGCTGTCACTGTTGTTGGAGGCATTAGCAATGTGGCATCCAGAAACTCTGCATACTGGGGTAGGACAAAATGAACTTCAAGAAAACACATGAAAACTATTTTAAGATCTTCAATGCTGAACAAAGTTTCAACAGATTATTGTATTCTAAAGCTGTTGATGTTCATATATGTGTAAATATGGTCTCCAAAACTTTTGTATTCCTTTTCAAGTTTTGGGGTAAGGTTCCTTTATTTTTAAGGGAAGTTGTACATTAAGACATTCCCAGTAAAAAAATGATAGATCCATAGTGCTTAAGTCTAGATGCTGGAACTACCTCTTGGGGCAAAAGCAATGCAGTGTAAGTTAGAGAGGCTTTGAAACTGTTTTAATTTTCATAATAATATGTAACCTGTTTCTTCCATCTTCCCTGCTACTGACTTAAACTCACTGGAACATAAGATGTAGTGCTTGAGTAACACAAGTTTCCAGAATTTCTAAATTAAAACAAGAGTTTGCTTACCAACGCAAGCTATAACAGATGAAAACAGAAAGGGAGGGAAAATAATAGGAAATAAAAAGTGGAGAAGGAGAGAATTCTGCAGAGTTTGTTACTCATTCTTAAGGAACTTGCTTATCAAACTTGATTAGGTTCAAACATTTTTTTTAAATGCTTTTAAAAACCATCTGTTAAATAAATGAATCAGTCTGTGTTATGGAAAGGCTTCAGACAGCGATGTATCTGAGTGAATAAAAAGGACCAATGCATAAAGTCAGGGTTGTACAAATCTGCCACCAGAGGCAAAACTGAAGACAACACAGATGTGGAAACAGAACAGGCAGGCACACAGTAAGGACAGGGTCAAAAAGAAAGGATAACATGAAGCAAGCAGAAATCCAGTGAGGCAGCACTTCCCCAGCTGGCTACGATAAATGAAGAATGGATAATTGAGAGCGCTTTCAATATAATAAAGAATTAGGATTAACCTAATTTGAGTAACTACTGATCAAAAGGGCATGATTGTACCATAATTGCTATTACTCTAGGCGTAATTCTATTACAGGTTGAAGTTGCAAGACATCATTTTTAAAGCATTTCAGTTCTCCTCCAGTTTAATGCTGTGGTTAATCCCTTTTCCCACTACTCTTTTGGATCCTCCTAGTTAGAACATTATCCTGGTATTGAAGATCCCCTGCACCTCAAATAGATAAACATGGTGCTTTCCAAATACAAATTTAAATCCATAAGCTTTGGGTTAAAAATGTTAAAATGCTAATTCTATGAGGTATAGCACAGTAAAATATCCTAGAAGGCAAATGGGGTGGATGACTGCTTGATGTACTGGAACTATCATAGATGGTGCCTGGCAGCTTGGTCTTACATGGTTTTGCTGTCAACAAAGTACAGTGAGGAGTTGTATTAGTTATGGGCTTCAAAATAAAGGGAGAATTGCTCCTTAATAAGCAGTGAATGTAATTCAAAGCTGTAATAGAACGTAACTAGTTTGAGTGTACCCAAAATAATGCCCCATCTCAGATCTTCCTTAATAAGGAGACTCAAGCATTGTCACCATTTGGACAAGAGGACTGTTAAGTCTTACAGCACTATCAAGCCCAGAGATCCAAAAACTTTGAGTCATGCTTTTCAATGTTGTCTTTTTGAATTTTGAACTGTTATTGCAGTGCACAGCAATAGATTGTGTCTTTGTGTGTTTGTGTGAAAGAAAGAGAAAGAAATGGTGCTGCCAGTGTTCCCAAGTATATTAAGGTCACATTAATGCCTACAGCACATTCCCCACATGACTCCAAGCCCTTTCCCAGCAAATAAAACAACCTCTCATGATTTCTTCTTCATAAAACATTTCGTTCTCATCCTTTCTTCTGGTCTTGCTCCTGCCTAATCAGTCTTGCTCTTGGTGAGATTCCCTCACCACTCCTGGGCCAAAATCAGCTCTGCTCCTCTTGCATTTCCTCTGTGTGCTCAAACCCTTCTCCTGTGCCAGGAGGATGTACAGCAGAGTGCTTCTCTGCTGTGCTGGGGCTAGCATTGTATAAAAAGCAAAGAGAAGGGGGAGGAGCAGAACATTTGCAGGGACTACTTTTCCTGCTCCCGCTGTCTTAATGATGTTAACTACAAGATCCCATCTCTGGAGGGGATTAAGATCTCCCTGATATCTGCACCAGTTCTGATCTGCTGCTCTACTCCACGAGCAGAACAAGGGGGTCCAGACAGTCTCAGATGGCTTGCTTTTGGGTTGGTTGTAATTCACTGGAAAGATGAAGCTTTTGGTGTCAGCTGCAGCCATGCTCCAAACTCATTTGGTTTGCAGAGAATTTGAAGGAATTGGCAACACTTAAGATCTTCAGGAAAAACCTGAAGGAAGGTGGTGATGGCTTCACACAAGTTTGTCTTCCTTTTGTGACAGCATTAGTTGCAGTAATCCAGGAAGCACCATCCTGCAATGAGTGATGTAGGGAACTGAGCAGGGAATAGTCTTCCCTGGGAATCTCTTCTGAGATCCAGCAACCCTGGATGTCATGGCTATTTGTTCCATGATACTGTTGCCTTTTGAGCTCAGAACAGAACGTTTCAGCTGAGTAATGAGTTGAAGGCATAAGGATTGAATATGAGGATATCTTTTGATGTGGCATAAAATATAATGACAACCATTAGCCACAAAAGAGTGTACCATATAGTGTTCTTGTTATGACACTGGACTAAAACTTTGGAAAGTTTAGGACCTGTCACAGAATTTCTGTGTGACTTCACAAATAAGGATATTTACCACTCTATCTGCATGACCCTCTATACAACCTCCAGTTCTCAGGGTAACAGTACAATATTCCCTGCTGTGCATGCAGTAGCTAACAATGGAATTCACTGAATCCAGAAAATAATGCAAGGAGCTAACCAAGCCAGTTAAAAAAATGCCAAACAGGTGGACAGGACCCCAGTTTTACTCAAACTTACTCAAACTCAAACTCAAGCCAGTGCTTTGTCTTGAAAAAATGAAATAAAGTGCTTGGGGCTCATATGGGGGAAGGAGGGACCTGTTTTCAAGTCTCCACTCTGACTCAGGTAGGGCAGGCCAGAAGTATTACATGAATGTCATCTCCCTAAGGTTCATGGGCAGGCCATCTCAGCCACTCCTGAAGCTGTTTCACTGTTCATAAATTACTAACTTGGCCATGAGGTGAGGAACTATTACCTACCCTCTGTCTTGCTTGATGAGTCACTGCATGTATAAACCTTTATGTGGATTTAGCCTTTAGGGAATGACTACAATAGGAAGAGAAAGAATAGTCCAGTGCTTAGATAGCAGTAGCCAGCGGTGTGAAGAATTGCTGCCACAGATGTTGTGGAGTTAGCTCTCATGGGTCTAGATGCTTGCTGGTTCTCAGGCACTGTAACATCTTGGTATTAGATGGACTTGTCTTGTAGTGGAGTCCTTAGCCCTAAGAAAGGTGAGCATGTTCTCCATATAATGTGTGGGAATGCTTAGACACAGAACTGGGAGACCTCCCTTGTTCTTTAACAAGGAATTGTCCATGTAAGCTTACAAAAACAAACAGAAATGAGAAGAGCAAAGGATAGATGAAGAAATGTCTGACTGGCTCAGACAGGCACATTTCCACACAGCACTTGGCCACAATTCCTTCGGCAGAAACAGACACCTACACGTGACTTTTCTGTTTGTGGAAACCCAGCAGAGACACCTCAAAACAGCCAGCAGCCAAATGGTTAGGGAAGTCATTTAGGTCAAAGCAACACAGGTTCATATTTCTGTGTGATTAAAATCAAGGGATTTAAATTTGTAACGCAGCAAAGGCCCAAGGCTAAACAAAAGTTAGTCTTTCTCATTCTCCTGAGCTAAATATTTGTTGCAGGAATAGAAAAGAGAGAGCCAGTGGTTGACTTTATAGCTCACTTGTGAAGGTATGGGGGATGTGAAGATGTAATGTTTAGGATTCATTCCAGTGAATGTTAAATAGTTACACCAAGTGGGAGAAGTGTACCTGCAGAGATTGAAAAAGATTCAAGTCAAGGTACCTAGCAGCTCCAGTTCAGGAGGGGGAGAGACTTCAAATCCTGGCTGCAAATCCCAAGTGAGCACCTTCTGAGTAGCTGGTAGCAATTTTGAGAAGGTCACTAGCCCCTAAATAGCGGGGCTGAGGCACCTACAGACCAGTTGCCACAGGAGAGCCCTGAGGATGCCAGCTATGACGCAGAACTGCAGAGCATGGTTAAGCTCTGCTGAGCTCAGTTAAGTTACATCAGACCTGGAGGATCTGTTTTAAAGGATGTAGCTGTACATACAGCTGGAAGAACTGCAATGCCATTACACAAATAAATGACGTGCAGAAAGAAAGTCAAACTGTGCATGGGTGAGCAAGCTTCTCACCTATAATATTCCACACCATTTGCTTTGCAATAAAAGGGAGCTGTCAGAAACTGCCAATAGGAGCCACATCTCCCAGCCTTGCCCTCCCTTATCATATTTCCGAGCAAAGCCAGCTGATTAAGCAGGGCCTGATGTGACTGACCTCTCAGCTGTTTTGAGACCTGCATAGCAATCTGTTGATTCACTTTTACTAACAAACAACAGGTACTAACTTTCAAGTTTGCAGCCCTGGATGCCTTCACTCAGATGGGCATGGGAGGGTTACTTTAGCTCTTGGATTAGGTGTCTGTTAACTTGCTGTACAGTTCAGCAAGTTGCTCTGGGTCATGAGGGAGACATGAGGAATGCTGAAACATGTGCACAGACACACACAGTAGTACACAGTAAGATAGGAACAGGTTTTTGAATGCAATAGGTTATATATATGAGAAATGGTGAAGTACAGTAGGGGGGAAATATAGGATCATGTTGTAGGAGCATGTGCTTCTGGAGTAATTCCAACCTTATCTGCACAAGGAAGTATTTGCCAGTTAACTTCAATTGGTATTGCTATACCAGGAAACTCTCCTAACAAGTGTAAAGCTCATATTACTTTCCCCAAGGAAATAAAGGCTTATCTTGTTGGAATAACAATATTCACTCTCTGGACCAACACAGGCTGGCAAATCTTGGAAGGAGCAAGACCTCTTTTTAGCCTTTCACTTCTCCGTAATTCAACTTTGCCAATCATAAAATGGAATTAATGTTCCTTATTCTGTAGCTCCCAGAAATACTGAGAGAAGTCACTACTTAAGATTTGTACAATATTTTCAGAAATAAGATCTCTAGTCCACTCCACTGATGCAGCAGAGTGCTGTTAGCATGCTGTGAGCATCCACGCAATCCCTTAAACGAGGTGTTGCCTCTCGCCGGTGGCAGCATCCACGCAGCTCTTGGGAAATAAGAGACATGGTCTGTGTGGCTTCCAGTTTGTCAGAGGTAATCTAGTTCCCATTTCTGTGGGAAAAAAAATGTATGAACGCACCTGAAGCTTCACCAAGCACATCATGCCAAGCCCTTGCTAGTGCATGTGGCTGTGGGCATGCAGTCCCGAATGGCGAGCGAAAAGTAGCTTTGGTGAAATCTTTTGGTGTACAAGAAACTTGGAGAATTGCTGTCACTGCACAGATGCCACAGCGTGGTTCCAGCCTTCCCTTATCTCGACCGTCTCTAAAATCTTGTTCTTGTTTCTGCTGCTACTTTAAAATGCTTAGTTTGACTGAAAAGGGCACTGTAATGTTGCAGATTGATTTATGTTAAAAATTAGGCAAGGAACTCATCTCGCCCAATATTAGGCATCTATATATAATTTAATCAAAGGCACTTCAAGGGTGTGATTTCTTTGACCCACTTGTAGGATAAGAGGAATTTCACCTGAACAGTGTGTGTGTCTTTCAGTTGCTTGTATGGGAAGCCTTGGCACTGTGCACATTAAGATGTCGGATGAACCACATCGTAGAGGTCTTTACTCGCCCTGCCTCTAGGCCTCTGATTAATCTTCCTCTGTGTTGATGGAAATAAAGCAATCACTTTTGC
>VZTL01077067.1:4077-14452 GCA_013400535.1 Scopus umbretta | reverse complement strand
ACAGCATGTAATATGTGTATCATTTGCATCAGGCTTCTAATATAATCGTATGTCAAACAGCCAAGAGTAAACTTACCCAATTTGTCAATTACAATCTGGCGCCATGTCCATTGCAAGATTATGTAGCTTACTTGTTGCAACAAGAGCAGTAACAAAACAGGAGCACTGCTGCACTGCACTTGGAGGCCCCGACTTCAGTTTTATTTTGAGTGCAAGTGAACATTCAAAAAACTGATGAAGGAAAGACCTTAAAAGAAGCTCTCTTTTGTCTTCTTTGCTCCCCTGCAGGGGAACAAAGAGAAGTGTGCTCAGGAGTGGAAAGCAGCTGAGAAAATGTTCCTAGGGAAGAAGAAGGGGAAGAGGAGTGAGTGGCTTTGGCTGCTGGTGGTACTTTCTGGGGCTGAGAGAATGAGGGGGGGAGCAAAGGCTTGCAGGGAAGGTACTGACGGGTCATCTGAAAGATCCGAGGCTGTTATTGCATGCAGCTGACATGGGTTGATCAAGGTTTATGAAATGAGGGTTGGTTTGGTGGGCCAGCCCTCCATAGTGTGTTTGAGAAGGCAGCTTCCACCCTGCTGAATTTCAGCTCTCAGCCTTTGTTGAAGAAACAAGGTAGAAAATCAAAACAGCAACATTTTTCAAGGATAGAGAGATCAGAGGGCTGTGGTCTCAAAGTTCTGTAACGGAAACTGAAGCCGTTTGATTAATCAAAAATAATGCACCTTTTAATAGTGATTGAACATTAAAGATTTTTTAGAATAAATTTTCCACAAAAATACCACCACCATTTATTTTTTTACAAAGTACATTAGTTTCATGGAACTCTGTATTTCAGCAGGAAGTATTTTGGTCTACAGTTTGTGACTGGCTCCTGAGTGCAAGGCTGTTAATCAGAGCCCCTGTTGGGCTTCTTTCTCCTTGTGTGTTGGGCTGTAACCACGAAGTAATTGCTATGGCTGTGGTAGGAATAGGCCTAGTGGCTTTCTTTTTTGTCACTGTAATATCTTGAGAGAGATGGATGGAAATCACTTCAGAGCTTACCACTAGGCGAAACAAAAACTGAGGAGCTGTCATGCCCTTACGAGAAAGAAACCAAAGAACTGCAGCTGTTCAAGTGCATGCCTGCAAAAACATGGTCTTCACACACAGGGAGGAAACAGCTTGTCTTGATGATGGTACCTTCCTTGCAGCTGCCCTAGTCTCACCAACATCTGATTTTGGTAAAGAGAGGCCATATGCACTGTATACCAACAGTGAAAGATGGCATGGAAATGTTGGTGGCCATGGAGACCTTTGTCTAACCAAGGAGAAATCCAGGTAGAAAGGGACAGGTGAAGAAAGATAGCTTTAGCTGAAGCGTTTTGGGGCCAAAGTTTGCTTTATGGGATTCAGACTCTGCTTTCATTCTTGCCACGTCTAGTTTCCATTAGAGTGCAAACATTACAGACATCCCTTTTTAATGCCAAAAATGTGAAAGGCCTTTGGGAAGAGAACAGCTCTGTACCCACTGAGTGTCCCAAAGCAGGGCTCTGTAAAACCCAGATGATGAGGTGCATGTAAAAAAAGTCTGGCTTCTATTAATGCTAGGGACAAAATTACTCTACAGTACTGGAGTCCTTAGTTTTTAAAAATAATAACCATAAAATAATAGCTGTTCCACTATGGCTTGCTAAAAAGTTAGTGCTATTTTGTTGGAATATTGGTTCAGGCTGCTGAATTGAAGTCAGTTAACTTTCCTGTACTTGTGTGTATTTCAGGCAAACCTCCCCGAGAAAGGACTCACAGAAGTGGAAGTATCTGTTTTCTCATCAGCCACAGAACCTGCCTGTGCTGGGGACACAGCTTTTTATTATTATAACTTTACCTTTTTAATGGTTGTCTCTGTACAATTTTTAAATGAGGGTGGGGGAACTAAAACATGATGAAGCTCTACGGTTTTAATATTACATGATTTATGTCTCAATGCACCAGAGGAAGTGGTATGGGTATTTTGAGATAAATGTGAAGTTCATACTACTCAAAAAATCTCCTTTTCAGAAGGAAAGCAAATACACTGACTTACACCCACTCTCTCTTGGCTCCAAGGCCAGGGTGGAGCTTGTATTCGTTTGTCTGTTGAAATAAACAAAGGATCTGTTAATAGTTTTGGTGCACGACATAGTCCCAAAGCTTGTGGGCTCTGAAAAAATGCTATTGAAAATACCTGTTTGTTCAAGAAAAAGGCAATGAAACCCCATAATTTCTGAAGCTAGCAATACCAAAGAACATTAAAGCATCTTTCCATTGCTTTCATGGATACATATACTGTCCTCTTAACACAATTCTATTCATAGAACTCCATCAGGTCTTATTAGCCTGGTGTAGAATTCTTAATTAAAAAAAAAATCCTGAAAATTACTATTTGTCACTTCCTTTTCCTTCTGGCACTTACATACAACAATAACAAGCTTTCAAAACAGCTTTAAATAAATGAAGTTCCTTTGCCTTATTAAAGCTCTGAGAAAATTACTGAAGTAAATATAATTACACTGGATTTGATATGGAAATGAAAATATAATTTTGGGTCAGGAAACTCATTTGTCACTGGAGTACTAATGTCACACTATCTTAAAATATAGCTCTGAGGACAACAAAGGAGGAAGAATAATGTTTAAAATAGAAGAATGTACTCCCAAATGTAGAAGGTTAGAGAAGATATGGTAACACCAGTCTGTGTGAAATAAAATAATCCAGAGATCCTTTTCAATAAAAAGTGTAGGTATTACTTCAGGTTATTTGTATCATCAATACTGTTGTTTCCAAAGTGATGCTTAAACCAACTTTTACTTTATGCAAGATATTTTTGTTAACAAGGATGTTTGTTGGACTGTTTTAGTGTGATACTGAGAGATCAAAGCCAGCATGTTGCAGGCTATGTTAAGCTTAAAAAAGTGTTTGCTTCTCATCCCCAAGCTAGGAAAGCAACCAAAGGTACCATTTTCAGGATGCTTGTTCTCAGCTCTTAAGTGCAGGAGTTCACATATTATTTTGGGTGAAATCCTGATTCCACTGAGATAACTGGTAGTTCTGGCATTGTTTCTGATGGGGTCAGCATGAGTCATCTACATTTAGCAACTAAAAAAAAAAAAATATTGAATTTTAATTACATTGTTTTATGTTTGCTCAAAGGAAATTAATTTTAGAGGGGACAACTGGCTTTAATTGTGAAAATAAACATTGCATTTTTGTATTTGATTTTTCGTGATATTTTTATTAAATATGTTTCAAATACATGTATTTATGTGGATCAGTGGGTTATTTTTTTAATTTTCAAATAAGGAAAAAGAAGTACTCTTGAGACCCCCGACAAAAACCTCCCTTCCTACAGCATTTTCTCAGGGGCTGACAGTGACCCAATCTGCAGGTGCTGTGCTGTCAGCAAAGGTGACCAGAACTGCAATGCCTCCCTCTGCTATCTGCTCTGCCCTGACTTCCTTCATAGCCCTGGCAACCAATTTAACATCCTTGAATATATCATTACCTGGTGTAAATTGTCATAGTGCCACGTAAGCCATTAACACTGGCCGTGAGGTTCTGCCTCGCCATGCCTTGGTTTACTCTTGTGATGAAATGAGCAGAACTGGCTGCACTTGCCAAGTGCATTGCACTGGGTAAATAATGAACAGATGTCAAATGCCCTGGGCTTCTCTGATGAGGAAAAAAACCAGCAACCCACCAACAAAAAGAAGCTGTAGGAATGGCTAGGAGAGGTGTTATATTCTGAAATCTTCACAGAGATGGCAGGTGAATTACTAGGAAAGTGAGCTGTAGTAAAGACTGGTTACTCTTAATTTCTCATTAAAATATTTGCTTACAGATCTAAGTTCTTCTGAACAGTTGTTTTGAAGTCATGGTAGTGGGTACATTTGACTCATTTAATGTTTAACTTGCAGTATTCTATTTGCTGAAGGTTTCGAAAGTATTATAATATCAAATGTGTGTTGTGGGAGAGAAAAAGTCAAACAATATCTGAATTCCAGTCAGGCTCCAGGAAGACACAAGAGTCTTGCTTATCTATTAAAAAGTAAACATTTGCAGCTATATTTTGTTCACTGCCAGTAGCTGCCAGCTACTCTTACACTGCATGATCTAAATTCTATTTTTTCCCTTAGGATGCTGTCAAGTCTCTGAAAATGAGTATTATGCATAGAAACTTAACCCTGCATAATGAGAGTTGCTTCTGCAGAAGGGCTTCTTGAAGCTTAGATTTTTTTGTTGTTAAATAATTCTTCTTGTATTAACGTGGCTCTGTAGATTTTTTTTTGCTGAGCTGCAAATGACAATGCTGTACAAGCTTTAATGAAGACCTGCCATGCAAATGACAGCAAAAATGGCTAAGTCCCCTTTGATGGCTTCCATGGCTGCTTACATGCTTTATCCCTCATACTGCAGCAAATTGAAAAGCAGAAGAAGTAGTGCTATGCTATGTCTAGAGAACAAGCCTTATGAGAAGCAGCTGAGGAGCTGGGGTTGTTTAGTCTGGAGAAAAGGAGGCTGAGGGGAGACTTGATTGATCTCTACAACTTCCTGAAAGGAGGTTGTAGTAAAGTGGGTGTTGGTCTCTTTGCCCAAGTAACCAGCAATAGGATTAGAGGAAATGGCCTCAAGTTGTACCAGGGGAGGTTTAGATTGGATATTAAGAAAAATTTCTTTACTGAAAGAGTGGTGAGGCATTGGAACAGGCTGCCCAGGGAGGTGGTGGAGTCACCACCCCTGGAGGTGTTCAAAAAATATGTAGATGTGGCACTTTGAGACATGGTTTAGTAGTCACGGTGTTGTTGGGTTGACATTTGGACTAGATGATCTCAGAGGTCTTTTCCAACCTTAATGATTCTATGTTTCTATAACTAGCCTGAGACAAGCAGGCAAAAGGCAACAAAACCTCTGTGGAGCACAAGCTGTCCCCAGCTTGCAGAAAGATGAGGTGCTGTTGTGGTGGGAAGGGGTGGGTGTGCAGGGATGAGGGCTCCTGGAGGCATCCTGGGAGAAGGAGGATGGTCTCAGAGGAAACCTGGGGGGACATCACCAGACTTAAACTCCTGGTGGCTCCAGGGACTGAGGTTTTAAGACTGGTTACAAAAATATAGCTGCAGGCTTGCAAGTGCTCAAATTTAGTCATCAGTGATAAAATTTTTGTCTATTAAAGGAACTGTGGTTATGAGAGGGTGGGTGTTTAAAAACCCTTCCTATTTCTTAGAAGGCCAGACATGTTTGCAGACAGAGCCTTCCTCTGAAGTCACCCAGCAGCCACAGCAGAAAGCAATGCCCACATCCGTGGGGTAAGCCCATGGAGCAGTGGGGCTGTTTCATGCTCTCCAAGGTGAACACCTGCAGCACTGTTACCCCACCATGGAGATGGAGCTCCTTCCAAAATATGAGTCAGTGAATCTAAATCATTGTCCTCCAAATGGGTGGCAGCAGCTTCCAGCAGCAATTTGTACCCATGTCCTACATTTTACATGATTTCTCTTCTGGCTATGGCCCTGCTGATGCTGCAGGATACCCTTTGATTGCTGTAAGCTCTGCAAGAGTGTCTTTCTCCTGCACTAAGAATTAATTTGCAGGGCTGCAGCTCATTCAAATAATTCACATGGCTCCTCCCTGCCTACTTCCCCTCACTCTTGTTAAATCTGAATTTTGTGAGTCTTCTGTGCCACTCTTCCTGGGGGTAAGCAGTATCTAAGTGCTTGACAGGTACTGCTGGAAGGACAAACTTTGTTAAAGCCATCAGAAAGTCTCCACAGTTTACAGTTATTAAATGTCTGACTGGCTACATCATTATTAATTCCTTGTCAAGGATCTTGGAAAAAAAGTTTAACACTTTGAGCAAAAACATGTTTCCATGCAACCTGATACATCTTAAATATGTGCTCTTCTCATAAATCTAAAGCAATAGTCTTTGCTGTCCTGATTCACCTCCTCCCAATATTTAAAAAAAACCTGCTTGTACAGAAGCTTAGAAAAATAGGGATAGAGAAAATAATTTTACTAAATTAATTAAGATATTTTAGAAAGACTTGAACAGAATAAGATTTCAGTAGAAGAGGAAAAAAACAGCTGATTTGGGATAGTAACTGAAGAACAGAATATCCACTCTGATGAATTGTTCAGGGCACATGAGGGGTTTACTGGATACCAGTACTTCTATAAGAAAAGTAGGATTCTAGCCCTTGCTCTTGGAGGCTGAATTTCCAACTACGAACCAGATGAAGGAGGGCTCACAGGTGAGGAGAAGTCCTTTTCTGCCTGAGTGTAACCATAAAAACTTCAGTACACTGGGCAAAAGGCATTTTCCCCATGAAGACAAATTCAGTTCTATTTTATTGTTTTTTTCTCTACTTGCTAGCCAGAACCTGTGTGCTAAAAGCCAGAGTGTCCTGTGTGGGCTGCAGGAGTGCATGGCCCTGGGAAACGCATCTGTGCAATCCCTCTGTGGTGTGGGCACCGTGGCTAGGTGGTGGCCATGGCTGGTCCTGCTGCTGGGAGATTGAGCTGCAAGCACTCCCTTGTCTCCACTGTGTCACTGGGAAAGGTCTTTTCCTTCACAAGAAACTGTTTCATTCAGTTTCCCTCTGGTGTGCTGTGTTTACCCAGACATACTGGAGGACCTGCATCCCTTCCCTACCAGCGTTTCTCGCTGTACCATCATCTCTCATGTTGCTCCAGAAATTATATCAACAGCACAGAGACCTGAGCTTGCAGGGAGGGGAAAGCTGGTGAGCACCAACTACAGAAATGATGGCAGAGAGACCAGCTGGGCAGGGGATGCTGTGACCTGCTCCTGCACTGCTGTGTTAGGACCTTGACTAAGCCCTTTCTCCTCTCCATGTCCCTCTTTTCCCATCCTTCTTCCAGTCTATTTAGGCAGTGAATGACTTAGGGCAGGGCCTGTCTTTTCTTGACAGTGTGTATGTGTACAATGACCAACATAAAAGACCTTTGATTTCATCTGGGACTTCATCCCCAGGCCAAGCAGCACCCAAAATACATGTTTAAGCTCCAAGTAATTAATCTGTAAGTGGTATCTGCTGGTGGAAGGTGGAAGTCCCCTCTGTTATGCAGAAATCATAATTTCTGTTCTGAGTTAGTGCTCCACAAGAAACCAAACACTTAAAAAGCTTTGAGAAGTTTGGTCTCAAGTGCAAAGGGTGCATGGAGAGGGGTTTATACTTTGAACGTTTTGCTAGGAACGTACTGTGCTTCAGCCTGCAGTCCCGCGCATGTATGGCACACTTCCCTGGTACTTGACAAATTCTTATAATCTCTTGATAGAGATTTTTTGATAAGACTTTGCATTCCCATAATGTTTGTTCCAATTCCTCTCACCTTCCCAGGAGGACTGGACTAGGCAGAGGTATTTAAAACAACCACCAGTGGGTTTTGGTTTTCTCTGTGTAATTATACTATGGCTGTCTCTTGTACTTGTGCAGAATCTTGGTGGCTGCTCAGGAGCTGTATGTCCCATGCAGTCCCTCAATGGGCTCCCCTCGGGATTGATGCTAAAGGCATTTTCTCCATGTTGCTGATGGCAAATTGCAGGCCCTGCTGTGAACAGTGGCACTGTTCCCATTCAGCTGAAATGGAAATGAACTCAGTCCTTCAGTCCCTGCAGTTAGTTTGTCTCCAGTGTAGTAAGGAATGACACCACTAAGTCTGTGCTGGAAGTTTTGAGGCGTTGGTTTTACACCAGGCCACCCAGAAGCCAGGCAGTGAGGTCAGAAATGCTGCTGCAGTGAAGCTTTTCTGCTTGTTGTGCTTTGTGTCACTGTATGGCACATGTAACACAGTGCCTTCCATAAACTCTCCTAACCTCCCCACCAAGAGTGAAATATTATCCTGATTTTGGCATGGGAGAGGAGGGTATAGGAAGAGGAGTGGAGCTAATAACGAAGGATAGCTGCAGACACACTCATCACCAGAGATATGCAGATGTCGGACTTTCTCCCTGCCAGGGGATACTCCTGGAAGACAGAGGTTTTGCCTGTCTTAATAGAGGATAAATGCAATTTTCTCCATCCTTCATTTAAAAGTAGAAAACTGGAGGGAAGAAGAGGTGTTCTGATGCCAGCATATCTAGCTGCTAAAGTAAAGAGTATTTCAAAAAATCTTCAATTTGCCATGGAGTGACAGAAAACTCTGTCTGTATAAGTCAACAGATCATCCTAGACGTGTTATTCATTGCAGACTAATTGCATGAGATTGTTTCGATACTGCAGACACACTGAGAGATTGAACTGTGGATTAACCATGCATCAGATACCTGACCTGACTTGCCGTTATCCCAAAACGTTGTGATGTTTAGCTTGCCAGCCAAGCATGCAAAATGGGATTGCTGACATCAGGGTACAGTACGAAGAGGGACCGTCCGACCGGGAGAGCAGGAGGGACTTCTCGCGTTTTTATGGGCTGACATCACATCTGGAAAGCTGCTGCCCTCTGGTGAGTCAGCACACAAAAGGCAATCATACGAGTCTGATCATCCAATCGCTTGGATGGAGGAAAATGTGCTGTTTCTGCCAACAGACTTGTTACTAAACCTCTGCCTTTATCAGGGAATTTGAAGAACAATGCAAAGAGCTCATCAATAAAATCTCCACCTGTTTTCCTTGACTGTAACCTCGTTTGCCACTTGCAGGTTTTCTAAGCTACATAGGTGTCTGTTGCCTGATGAGCCTTTACCAGCTGTGTCTTTACTGGATTGGGGCAGGAATGTCCTTTTTTTGCTGCTGACCCTGTGTGGTCTTGTTCATGCCGGAAGCACTGGAGCCACACTCCAGTATGAAGCATGATGGTAGAAATGATGCACCTGGCATGCTCCTCTTTTGGACAGTCTGGATATAGTTCTCAATTCCTTTGCTGGTAGGAAAACCCAGAAGTTCAGAGAAAGAGCATAAAAAGTACTTTTTTGTATCTCCTCTGTGGTTTGAAGTCTAGAATGGTTTCTTGCTTCTCTTTTATTGCTGGCTGCCATAGCTCTTGAGATGCCAAAAATATTTATTTCTTTGAGGATCTCTTATTTACTACGGATTTTACTAGGAGGAAAAAAGAGAGATATTGCAGTGTCATAATGATTGCAAATATCTACCTGTTATGGTCATTGTCACATCAAACAGGTAAAGCGTCTCTTTGTTGTGGTTTGCATCAAGCACCCTGTTGCATTCTGCTACAAACACACTTGAGAATTACTATTTATTGGTTACCTATCACTGTCTCAAATATTCTATAATACCTCCCCATGTTCCTTTCTCTTCCTTCGCATCTTCTGAGATGCATTGAGAACTCCCAAGGAAAACCCTGAAGATTGAGGCAAAGAGACTATTTTACATCTGGGGAGAAAAGTGGCTAACTACTACCATCTCCAAAGAGCATGGACTACCAAATTCACTTAGTAGTTTCTGTATCCACCCTGACTTGCAGTTGCACTTCAGCATGTCTGTGGAAAGATCAGCTTTATTTATCAAAAAGCTTTCATTGGCAGAGAACCAATCACTACCATAATGGCCAGTCCTCCTCCTTTTAAAAAATATGTATCTTTATTGTAGGCCTGACTCTGTTCAGCTTTAGCTTCCAGCCATTGAATGATATCATGTCCTTTTACTTGCTTGATTGAAATATAGTATTGGAAATTGTCCTGGTTTCAGGACAATTTGGTTCCCCAAATGTAGGTACTGACAGGCTATGACCAAATGACTGTTTAAACTTTAGTTGCATTAATTAGTGAGATTTTTGAAGTACCTCTTATTACAAAGAAAATTTTCAAAACTAAGGATTGCTCTTGCGGCGTTTTTGCTGGAATGTACTCTGAAGCATAGACATCAAGACTGGACAGAGATTTCCAGGATCAATCTACAACTGCTGGAATATTTGCAAAAGTAACATAGATCCCTAACCCTTGCTAACAGGTATCACCAACTTCTGGTGAGACTTAGGCTGTATGGCATTTCAGAGATTCTTTTATTAGTAGGAGTTGGCACGACCATTTTATTGTGACTATAGCTTTATGAGTCGTATGTGTCTAGTTCTTAGGAACGCCTCAAATAGTTACTGTCAGTCGGGTGGGACTTACAGGTGGGAAATGCCAGTTACTGGGGACTAGGGAGCATATTAATCTAGTCTTAGGGGAAAATGAGAATCACCTTAAAATGAGTGTGTAAGAGAAATGGGATCAGCTGCCTCCTGAAAGTGACTGTCTCTGAATGCAAAGGAAACCTAAACAGATGTGGTAGCCTTATTTCCTGATTTTTAGATAGCTGAAGGTGAGAAAAATCCTAAATAACATTACTGTGCTGTGTTTTTCTGTGATTTGAATAGGATCATAGCTTTATGTTTAACAGTG
>VZTL01077064.1:0-26388 GCA_013400535.1 Scopus umbretta | reverse complement strand
TGTGTGGTGTTTCGCTGCCTGCCTAATAGCATTATTTGACGAAAAGCTACTCTAACACAATAGTTTCATACTTTTTTGGTGTATATACCTCTGAACATTTTTCAGTGATGGTCTGGGTCCTAACTAGTTACATCTTACTGGCATAAGCTTGTTTCCATTGGTGGTATGTCTTGTAGACATGAAAAGCAGTCCATGGATCCTCAAGTATCTTCAGACTACAGGTTTTCAATGTATTTGTTGGTATTTTAAAAAAGCCTTTGGGAAATAATTTTGTAATTAGATCAAGGATAAGGTTTTCTAGGTGTTTCCCTTCAGTGATTGTTACTATTATCTCTGATCATGCTAGGTAGAAGCAAGCCTGGACCTAACCTTCAAGATCATGAAGGATCTCACCTTCATGAGTGGGAAAATAGTCATTGTGCCTATAGTCTAAACAAATAGAACAATTATTTCTTGTTAAAGAGAAGTGAAAGCCATGAAAGAATGATCACACTTTCATCTGTTTGGTGCAATACAAGAAACCACAATTGGTTTGATATGCCCTCTGACACTCTCAGGTGCCTTTTGACAACCTTCTACTGGAGGGGTGAGTCCCTGTGATGGAAGTTCTGACTGAGCATCTATATGCCTGAGGAAGGTGAGTCTCAGCTCTTACTCTTTTCTTCCAGTTGTGAGGCAGAAGTTGTTTTTTAGGCAGGCAAAATTGACTTCTACTTGCAAATTTTTTCCATCTGTGCAAAAACCTGTGATTCAGGATAGAACAGTGAAAAATTATTCCCTTCTCCCTGTTCTCCTCCTTCCCTTACAACTGGCAGGCAAGATTTCACATGTGTGTGTTAATGACTGCCCTTTTCTGAACAGCAGATTAGCATGATGCGCCATAGATTCTCAGAACTGTGAATTACACAGTTATCTTCATTTTTTATCTTAAAAAATATTGCAGCCAGGAAATATTTAAGGATTCTCATGTATATCCTCAGTACTGATGCACTTTGAATTATTAAAATACATTTTGAATTATCTCTGTGGAAGGTGAGAAGGAGTAGGATAAAGTCCTTTATTGCAGGAAGCAGTATGTTGGGGCCTCTTTATGGATATAATTTTCAGAGGTGAGCATGCCCCATTTCTTTTATTTTTTGTTCTTGAGCTGCAATGGATTCACTGTGTTCCTAGAGAAGGCACAGCTGAGTTTCTCTTTGATGTTTGGCGAGGCAACCTTTATCTGTGAGTTTTAAAAGACGGCAAAACAGAGCTGATGCTCCAAACGCTGCTCAGAGCCTTTTGTTTTATCTCCCTACCTATTTGTTACCATCAACTGCACTGGGAAGAGAGGAAGAGTAAGAGCCCCATCTTTATACCGATTGTGCTGGCTCTTAGCAAAGCAAAGGAAAAAAGCAGAACTTCAAACAAAGCAAAATGTTCTCTAGCTCAAGAATGCGTGGGCAGTCTTACTCAGAACATCTGAATTGTGCTCTTACAGCTTCTCTGTGCCTCTATTTCTGTAATGGTTTTAATTGGCAGATGCTAATACTTTCCTGCCCACAGGAGGAATATGAAGATTATTCAATGTTTCTAAAAAGCTTTGAAGATGAACAAAGTTGCCCCTGCAGAGCTGACTGTGATTTCATTAGGAAGGTGCAGCAAGGCTGAAAAACTTACTGGTTTATTTTTCTGGTGGTTAGAATAATTTCTGCTGCTTACTGGAGAAAAAGCTGGTTTTCATCACTATTTGATGGGGTGGATTGTCCTGTGAGGCTTGAACCAAAGCAAGAGGTGTGTAATGCATGAGCTGTTCTATACAGCAGGTGTGCCAGACAAACTGCATGTTCTCTGAAGAACCATTCCTCGCTCCCTGCATGACCCATTCATTCCTGGCCTGTAACATCAGCAAATTCAGACATTTCTGTACTTGTCTGTGCAGTGGGAAGATGAAGTTAAGGCTCTAGTCTTTTCCCTTTCCTGACCACTCATCTTTTTTCAGGGGAGAGTTAAGCAGCAGTTCATAGAATCATAGAATCATAGAACCATTAAGGTTGGAAAAGACCTCTGAGATCATCTAGCCCAACTGCCAACCCAACACCACCATGCTTACTAACCCATATCCTGAAGTGCCACATCTACACGTTTTTTGAATACCTCCAGGGATTNGGATCCCTGGGGAACACCACTTGGAACCGGCCGCCAGCTGGATTGAACTCCGTTCACCACCGGTCTCTGGACATGACCATTCAGCCAGTTTTTTACCCAGCGAAGAGACTGAGGGCAAACTTCTATTTAACATTTTGTGCTTACAGTTACCAACAGGCAGCAGTGAAGTGCCAGCGTTAGCGTGTTAGAGACAGCGTAATAAACCTTTTTCAATTGCAGTGGCTCAGTTTGTCCAAGAAAGAGGCTTTGGTGAAGAATGAAGCCACAGATGTGCTCAAGAAGTGAATATCACTGTGTCTGGCAAAGGTTTTATATCACTTGTATGTATACGGACAATCTTGTATTCCTTTGTTAGGCTTATCTGTTTCCACTATGGGCTACTGTACTTGATGCTGAAGAACTTACAGTGACAATGGTGATTTTTCCATCCCTTTTCAGCCCTTTTGTGTGGAAAATAGAGCAAATAAATTATTGTTGCATGTTTTTCTTGTGTTTCTGCATTCAGTTACAGTATACATCTTAATTTAGAAACTCAGTATTCAAGAGACACCAGCTTTTAACACAGCTATCTGCAGAACTGTAATGTTGCAATAGAACAATGGGTAGCATTCATTCTACACTATAGTGTTTTTACTAGGCAAAGTATCAGAACTTCCTTGCTAAGAGTAATGTCATGTTTTGGAGTTTGAGTAATGTTACCACATAAAAACATGCATTAACAATCAGTTAGCTTACAAGTGGGGAATAAAGTAGAGCTCCATTAGTATATTAACTTGTTGGCAGTAATAACAAATAATTATTCATTATTGCAATCTCTTCTTGACATTTCTGTTGCTGAAATTTTTAATGGAAGTACAAAATGTTCTCAGCTATGTTAGAAAGCTATTGATGGATGTTCAGTTGGTGTCAAGCTCTTAAAGCAAGCTGCTTTTCTGGATTGCTGCCTAGTTAATCGGTGATTAATGAAAGCTACCATTTTGTATATTAATTTGGAAGCCTGTGTTCTTGGCATTGTTGAAGTATGTAAATGTCTTCCTCAGATAAAACATGACAGACAACACCTGAAGTACAAGTGCTTTGTTCTGCAACCTATCAGATCAAGGAAAAGGTCTGGATTCTTAAAGCTATGAATTTAATGGGGAGAGGACATGAACTGGCAACTACTCTATACTCAGTTCTTTTTGTGACATCCTCTCAATTAATTTTACATAATGAAGGGCAAAACCAGTAGATGAGATATATTGATGTCATTGTCCAAAAATATAGCGCATTTGTAAATAATGACCAGTAGACCATTTAAAGTTAACATTTTTAAAAAGCAAATACACTTAAAAAAAAATCAGATTACTTTATCAGATGCCCTACCACAGGTATGGCTGGTTATCTGAAACTTCAGGAGAAAATACTGCTTTAAAAAAATCCAATTACTATTCCTGGGTGAAATCCTGGGTGGTGATAAATGCTAGCAAGGTCCTCTGAAATTAATGGGAATTGTGGGTACATAACACTTCCTAGAATTTGACCCAGAGTCCGTAGGAACGCCCTCTTTTAACTATTGGTAATTAAATGGTTATTCTTGCAATGGAACTGCAAGCTGCACTAACCATAGTGCTGCAATCATTACCTTGTAATTAATTCTTCTTTAGGGCTTTCAGAAGTAGCTCTTGAAGCTGACAGCTGCAGCCTGCAACATATCAAGTGCTTTAAATAGCTACTTTAATGAAAACTCAGATGAGTGTTAGGTCAGTCTCTCCACAGTAAGTTCTAATTAGATTTCCACTTTCCTTTAAAAAGCAGATCACATGTGGCCCAAAGACAGAAGCCCATTGTGCCAGACGTGTAATAGAATAGGTGTTGTTTTCTACTTCTCATCTCTGAAAGATAATGACATGGAAAATTCATTCTTTTTTACTTTTTAGTAATCTTCCATCTGTTATTGTATTTGTGTGTGCAACTGGATACAAAAGCTAATCACAAACCTCCGCTTTAAAAGAGTGTTTTGTTAGTTCCCATGTCAACATTAGCTTGTGCAGATGAGGTTGTTGAAGCAGAAATGTTGCAAAGCAATGTGGAACGCTGCTCAACTATATATGCAAGACTGGATTATTAATATCACAGCATCCATGTAAAGTAGTTGTTACAAATTTCCAGGACATTTTCATAGCTCATTGTCCACTGTATTACATTCTAGATGAGTCATCTAGTTCCTTGGAAAGCTGTCTTCACAATGGATCGCAATGTCAATATTTCTATCTCGTGGAATTTAATCTGTTCTCAAGGAAGATTTTGTCCCGATGGATTTCTAATATTGCTTTCTGAAGTGAGCAATTTGGAGACAGTGTTTTTGCCACTTGTGGAATAGCATGTGTTCTAACCCATGAAAGAACAAAAACTGCTTTTCTAATTTTGGAGGAGGGGGTGGAAGCACAGAAATGGTATCCAGAGGTGATATCACACTTGTGCTGGTGGATCCTGGCGTACCAGAGCAAAAAACAGGTGTGTACCAGACTTTTCACTTAGTAACATATGCAAGGCCAGACATCAATATATGGGGGTGGAGGGAACAAATCAGTGTAAAGTCTTGACTCCTTTCAAGGAGTCAATAATTTCAGAAGGGCAGAATTTCACCATTCAGTTTCTGTGAAAATATTAATTATGTGAAGGGGAAATGACAGATGTAGAGGAAACAGTCAATCCCTGCATTCTTTTTTACATAAAATGTACCTGATGCTGTTACTCATTTGCTTTTGCATTGTGTCTCACTAGGACCGAAGGTAGTAATTTCTCTCTTGAGCTGTTGGTCAGAAAAGCAAATCCAAGTGAACTTTCAATTTTTTAATTTTTTTTTTCCATTTTTTACCATGAAGATACAACAGAGACACCATGACTGGACATTTGCTTATAAGGGATGCAGAACATAAGAAAACTCTACAAGAGCAGGCTGAAATGTAGAGCTGAGATGACTGTCAAGCACACTGAGAGAAGAAATCACAAACTGCTCTTCAGGTAAAGAACAATTAATGCTTCCATATACTGACATGACTGTAGTCTTTCTTTGTCTATTCTGACCTAGGGACCTTAAGGTACTGTAAAATGTCTCCTACTGCATCTGAATCGTGAGAAGGCTAATTCTCAGTGGAGATTCATCCTCTAAGTGAAAGAAGCCAAAGTGAGAACTAGGGTGTATGCAAGGAATCCAGTCATAATGGATCAAAAAAGTTTTGCAGAAAAATAAAAGGAGTGATGATAGGTTGCTTGAAGCTCAGGGGGTGAGATTGCTGTATTGCTCTTTGAGGCCAGTCACCTGTAGAAGTTGTAACAGTAAAATGCTAGTTTAATGAGTTTTCTGAACAACTGATGATCTGGAAGGCAGTGATTTTTTTTTTTTTTCCCTATTACTTTGTGTGAATACACTCTCATTCAGGATGCCTAATTGAAGCATGTGAATAGTTCCACTAAAAGTAGTAAGATTAATCATGCTGCAAGCCAACCACATGGTTAAATGTCTTCCTAAACAGTGACTCCAGAATCTAGAACTACATTGATTCAGGCTTCCTTGGGGCCCTTTTGTTTTGCCGTAGGTTTTTTTCCACCTCCAGTGGAAAAAATATGCGCAGTAAATTACTAACCTGATAAATCTTGTTGCTTCCTATGAATGCCATCCATAAGTCCCCTAAACATCAAAACTTTGTTAACCTTTTTAATTTTATTTCTCAGTACAGCCATCTCCTCCATTATTTTATACATGTTTTTTACATAGGTTCCAAAGTTTATAAGGGTGTTTTATAGATAAATCATTAGTTATTTATAGGTAACAGCAAAAAACAGTGTAAAAATTATATGCATATCAGAATACAGAAGATATAAGTAAAATGGATATGTTCCTATCTGTTAGTTGGGAAGGTAAGTAAATCTTTTATTCATCTCATACTAAGTTTTTTTTTCCATATCTTTTGTCCTAGAATGTATGTGAATATAACTGAAGGTGTCAGTATGGATAGCTTGTATCCTTTGGTAGAAGGCTCTTCCTGTCCTTTTTCATGCATTAGCAATGTGCATGATTGAGGAGATTGCTTGCTCTGCAAAGAGCAGCCTCTTTGGTGGAACACCACAGAACCACTTGTGTTGATGTGAAACACATATGTGTTCCAGATGCAGGTAACAGAGAAAGTCATCAGGCTTAGAGGGAGATGGATACTTGGACTGTAGCCATTCCCCTCAAATCTCAATTTTGTTTTTGTGAACATATTCAGTGCATCTTTATTCTAACTTTGTGCCATGTGCCTTGATCTGTTTCCTAATCTCAGACTGATGTTAATTTCATTTGCACAGTACTAATCATTTAATCAAGAGAACACTGGATTTGCACATAAAAAAATTCAGAGTTTAGGCCTGTGCTGAAAACTTCTAAACACTGAACTCCTTGGGGTATATAGTCTCCTTCATATGAGCATCTTCCTATTAGCCATAATGAAAATGGTGTTCATGAATATTATAAATCCATTATACTTTAAGCACATACAGCACATCTTTCAGTCTTTGCATATCTGCTATTTTTTCAAAAGAAAATGTATACCTGCTAAAATGAAAGTCCCAGGTTTTAAAGGACCAGTGAGGTGCACTAACTTCATTCTGTCTTTGAAGCCAATGAGGTGTGAGTATTTCTAGGCACCATTTCTGGCCTGATGGCTTATGAGTCCCAAACAGGGGGTAAAGAAAGGGCACAAGGAATTGAAAAATTATGCCACATATGAAAAGATGCCCCCTCTGTTTCTGACAACTTTTATACACAGATATTTTCTGTCACAAAAGTAACAACCTATTAAAAAGTTTGACTTATGGACAGGTAGTCTACCTGAAAACTATGCAAACCATGCCTAAGCTGTGCAATGTAACTGCTTTTTAGATTAAGTTTGGTTTTAAGTGAAAGAAAAACTGGTAGCCAGTTTGGAATTTGCATTTTTGGCAGCTTCACACAAGAGTGGTCTGGGCTGAGCTCTCCAAAGGAGACAGACTGAAAATAGCATCACAGTTTGTGATTCATTTCATTTCATGACGTTCTTTTAGCCACATGAAAAAAATTTCCGATGGTTGTTGAGCTTCAGTGTTTATGAATCTCACAGTGAGAAACATACCGAAGGAACCTGCTGTCTATATTAAGCACAGGATCTAAGTAGCTCACAAGCAATAGATGAGCAATTAATTTGAGTCAGAGGTAGTTATGGTGTAGGAAAGAATGTAATTTACAGTAAAGGTGTTAATACAATCCTGAGAATATTAAGCAGAAATTTTCTTCTATTTGGCACTTTCAGGGGTCTCCCAGTGGAAGACTAATATTCACAATTCAGCAAGGCTGTTGATCACCAGTGAGAAGAGCCAGGGGAATAACTAAAGTATAGGAAAAATATGTATTAAAGAGAAAGAGTTCCAGGAGCTCAGTCTACTTAATCTATCAAATTTAAGATGAAAGGGTGGTTGTAGTAGTCATTATATGAGAAATAGAAGTTATATGTTCTCATAATATACGAGAAATACAGTTTTCCTACAGTGGGCTTTCTGAAATCTATCAGATGAAAATAAAGCAAGTTCTGATGTTTGAAATTGACAAATTGAGAATCAGGAGATCAAATTTTTTTTAACAATTAGACCCCCATTTGCCAGGGAAGCCATGGATTATGCTTCCCTGGACACATCTTAAATCAAGATTAGATATTGCTTCATAAAATACAAATTTCTGGATGAGTTTTGCCTTTGACTCTCAAGTTTGTACCCCTGCTTTTTCAGTTTTGTGTTATTCTTGATGAGAAAATAAGTGTTACAGATTGGTTACAATGGTTTTGGATGTGGACTAATGGCCTTTAATGCATCTTGTTTTTCCCTTAAGACTTACTAGGATTTTAAAAGTCTATAGAAACAAATAGCTAAAACATTCCCTTTCCCTGCTTCGGAGCCAAAACACAATTGCACACAGTTATCTGTATTCACTGAAGGTTATGCTAGATGTTTGACAATTTTAATTTAACGTGGGTTAAACTTTTGCATATTGTTTACAAATTAGGTTCTATAAAACATCCTGACTACATGGAAATGACAGTGATTGATGTGAAGTAACATACACACAATTAATACTGACTTGAATTGCTAATTACAGGATTGACATCTCATTTGGAATGAGATGCCGCAGGTCTCTTGCAGAGAGAACTGGCAGCGTTGTCATGTTATTTCTGCATTTCCCTCAGCTTGTAGTTTGATGCCCTGTAGTTAAAGTTCAACTAAATATTCATTCTCATCTTGTAAAAATCTCTTGCTATGTAAGAAAAGCCTCAGGATGAAAAGCAAAATAGTCACCACTCCCCAAGAATTAAATCTCTCCTGACACTCTCCTATCAAAGGAGATTAATGCTACACTATTGTTACTTGTTTTAATAGTTACACCAGTTTTCTTACCCTTTCTGCTTTATTTCTCTGGCATGCAGAAAAAGTAAATAGTGCTGTTACAGACGTAAGTTATGCAGGAATCTGGCTTGAAAGTGAAGCTCATTTGAAATGGCTCATTTTATTAAGAAAACCCTTGTATTTCGAAAAAGTAAAATACTAAATTTCAGAAGCTCTGTTATGGAGTGCCCCTTAAAACAGTAGTTACATATGACAAATGCTGGGGTTGGCAGAAATGGATTGACCAGATGCAATCTCACAGGTTTAGCACAGCTGAGCATCTGCTGGTTGAGATAATCCAGCCACTTTGCCTGGCCACATGTATACAAAGAACAGTGTGGCTATTCAATGACCAGAGCAGGATTATTTGTTACAAGGTGAGTAAGATTTGAAAGGATTTAAAAAAAATAAAAATGCAGTGCTCTGGCATGTGCTGATTAGTGGTGTCGGCAGAGAAGAGGGAGCAGTAAGGAAGCAGGAACACAGAATGACAGCGCCAACACTGACAATGGAACCAGAAGTTGCAGGGTAAAAAAAAGTGACTGTGTGGGGTGTTCCCAGAGCTACAGAGCTGCTGCTATTTCTTGACTGACTTAATGAATAAGGAAGCCAATGGGACGTATCCCCAGCAGTCTTGCAGGTTTTGCCCTAGGCTTTCTCAGAAACAGAGGCCCTATCTATGTAAGGAAAGAATCTTTTGGCTTAGGTCATTTCAGAGAGGTACATGCACACTTTTTTGATATGATTCCACCCTTCATCTGTTAACATAATTAACTTACAAGAGTGATGTATGAACTATGCTCCCTGTGGCCTATAGAGAAGATCAAAAAGGGGCTCAGTCAGATCAAGCAGAGTCCAGAGATGTGTAGGAGTCTGAAATATGAGGAGACTCAAGTAGAAGCACAGAGGAGGCTGAGCTATGCATGGATATCCTAAGGCAGAAATATTATTTTATCTCCAGGAATAACACAGTGTGCAGAGAAGACCTCTGCATTCCCCCAGGTATTCTGCACATCTGCCCTGCCTGCGAGGAAGAAGATTCAAGCATGGCTTTTAATCACAAGACCTGCAAAATGAAAATAGTAATTTTTTTTTCAAGGGATGGAAAGAGGCAGCTTTATAACAATTTGCATGGCTTATCTCAGACATTTAGTTTCCATGAGAGTTATAAGTGTACACCACCCAGTCAAACAGATTTAAAGACATGCTTAGTTTTGGCATTTTTGGTGCTTGTAGCATTGCAAACACATCTTGCAGAAGATAGTCTAGCTTGGACTGCGTCCTCAATATGGGTGCTTTAGTTAAATGGCTAAAGTCAGTTATATGGGATGAATGAGTGGCCTCAGAAGTAGGTAAAAAAACCCAACTCTTTAAAAGATCTTGAGTGAGGTTTTTATAATTGAGGGAATAGAATCAGTAGGTGTTCGAGTTACTCCATGCCTTACTGAGGATTGGTGGGAACAGTGGGGGACAGAAATGTTGTCTTGTAAGTAATTATTCAAACAGTGGGCGATGTGGTAACAGCTTATTACCCTGATTGCGCTATTTGCTTACAAAATCAATCCAAAATGGAACTGGGTTTTATACAGGAAGCATATATGGTGTCAGCCTCCCATGTCATATAAACTTCTACATTTCAGGTTCAGTGGTGACAGGAAAGGAAAAAAAAAATGGCTTCTCGGAAGCTATTTCATTATTCTCACTGACATTATCTTAGTAACTCCAAAGTCTTTTGAGATAGAAAAGTAACTTAATATTTAAGTAATATTTTTAACAGCATAAGGTTTGAAATAAGAACAGTGTCTAACAATTGTTACCCTTTACTGGTCTTCCTAATAAGATATGATATGACAGGAATGCTAAGTGCCTTCAGCTTAGCAAATGGACCTCTAATTCCTTCTTCAAAACTATTTGGTTTACTCATTCTGACAGCTAAAATGTGAAAATAGCTAATACCACATATACCCATATCATTAAAAATGTCTTACTTTCCCTAATAGCCAGGATCTGCCAGAAGAAGAATGTGCCCAGTATACATCAATTCTTTTACTGTCCTTATTAATAGCAGAAGGAATGGAAATACCATGGTGTTCAGTGAATTTTCTAGATTAAAATATGCTTACATAGCTGATACAGACAAGAGGGATTTACTAATGGTAGTGGAAGAAATATGACACACAGAGACTCAGAAGAGTTTTTGAGTAATTTTATGCTTACTCAACTTTCTGTCCAGTCTTTCCCCAGATGAAGTCCAGTGGAATATGGATTTAAGATCAGAGGCAGGAGGATAAGGTACTTATGTTTGCTGACTAAAGTCGTGGATATTTTTAATGTGATAGACTGACACATTCTAGCCAAAGTAGAGCACAGAAGCTCTGTTTTCCATACATTAATGTTGCTGAACTCAAAAAAGCTATCCAGGCCTGTCAGGGAAATCACTACTTCTCTTGTTCGTACTTTCACAACAGCAGCATGTCATTCTTTTAATCCCTGTAGGGGGATAAACGTTTTTTTGGCAGATTAGCTAACATGACATACCTAATACGGTACTAGAAAACTAGGTCTGTGGTTGGGAATAATTATGCTAAGCATGGTATGGGGTTATGATAATGAAAATGCCCGATGGGGTTCGCCCACTGCAAGGAAAGTTACTATAAGGCTAGCAGTGATGGATGAAGGTGGAAGAAATGATGTTTAAGAAGTTGAACTGATTGCTTGACCTGAAAACAAACATATCTCATCCCACAGAAGTGAAATGTTTTTCTGCTAGGGCCAGCAAACATAGTATGATAAAGTTTTCCTGGTAGAAGCAGTTTATTGTGGTGATAAAAGGAAAATTAGGATAACAGTAATAAGAAAAAAACTTCACATGGAAAAACAGAGATCACTTGCAAACAACAGACATGGAAGTGATCATTCTTCATGTTATTTTTGCAAAGTACTTGTATGCTTTACATGTATGCATTAGATTATTAACGTGTGTATTACACATTGTCTTTATAGGCTTGATTTTCCTAAACCTACAGTTTAAACCTACCTGTAAAACCTACAGTTTTAACTGAAATTAATGAATAAACTGGATGAAGCTGAATGTGAGTTTGTGTTTGGAAGATGAGATAAAGCAGTGAAGCAATAGAACTAATAGTTTTCTCTCTTCCATTTGGAGAGGGCAGGAACCTGTTTTCTGCTACACAGCTCATGTTTGAGGAGAATGGAGGACAATGGAGGACACAAGTAGTTTTCACCTGAAGCTGTGCTTGTATATGTGTTTGTATGTGTGTATGTATGTGTGTATGTATGTGTGTGTGCAGGTACAGACAGAAAACCCATGTTTTCATTTGTCTAGCTTAATAAACCACTGCCACTGATATCAGCTGAAGTAGTGGTAGTAATGAGCTTGTGCTGAAATTAGGTTAACTCCAGAGAACTTGGTGATTTTTTGTATGCTAATCCTTGCAAATATGCAGTATATTGAATTTATATACATGATTTTAATGTACTGATGATAAAGACTGCATCCCAACAATATGTAAACTGGGGTCTTAATACATAATTAATAATTAAACTCTCTATATAATCCTGACTCACTTGTTTCAGGAAGCAGGCATTCCATGTCATCCAGTTTAAATGGGGATATACTGGAATTAGAGGGTTCAGATCTTTCAGTGCTACCCTGTCTCTGTTGCCTCCTAACCATTTATCTTGTAAATTTAGAAGATCTAATTTGTAACTGTGTACCCAATTACTGGCAAGATGCAGTTCTGGGTGCAGAACCATAAAAGGCAATGAGGCCACCTTGTGCACACATTTCATAGAATACGTCACACATACATTCACAGAAAAATAGCATTATGTACGGCAGGTGTAATGTACAGGTGAACCAGGATGTGATAAAATTTAGCTGTTTGGCATTGGGTTGAATCATAAAACTGCTTAAAATACACACTGTTCTTATTTTTTAAAAATAATTGCCTTTGAGGATCATGCTCCTCCTTTCTTTGCTGATTCAAATTTAATACCTAATTGTGAAGAAAGACTATGGCCTAGGTCATCAACTGGTAAATCAAATCTGTTCACGTCCAATAAGGAACCAACATATTTTATGGACATTAAAATATATTAATAAAACTAAAATGATTACATTATTAAATATTACTGGAATTAGCAAATAATAATTTATTATTAATATTGAAATATCATTATAAAATCATTACAATCATTTTATAACATTGAGGTAATATATCTAAAAGGATATTCTGCTTAGACTCTGGAGAAGGGGCATTTCTAATAGCAGATTTTCCTGGGCAGCATACTTTCTCTCAGAGAACACATAGAATTTTCTAAAGCTTGAAAAGTTACTGAACACAAAAATGGTAGGATGACAAAGAGAGCTGCTGTCTACTGTCACATGCCTCTCTGGGAACAGGATTAGGGGCCAGTATACAAGAATGATGGGGAAACTGCTTCTATAATATGGGGCGTAAATAAAGCATTAGGTTCCAGCTCCAAACTTCTGTGAATAAAACAAACTTACTTCATACCAGAAGGATGGAGTGTTGAGATACATATGCCAATGAAAAAGGAACACACTGGTGAACATATTTACTCTTGAAAAGAATTTCTTTATACATACTATGTAGCAGAAGAAAAATGCGAGACAGCACACTTTGTCAAGCAGTATTAAAATATGTATTCATCTAGCTGAGAGTTTTAGGGATGCATTTCTTAATAGTTATTTCAGTATTTTATCATTTTACCACTGGCTGGTTTGAGTTGCCCAACAGGTTTATTCTTTGTCTGGTTCTCCTTTAACAGGTTTTTGCTGTATAGCTTTGATCTGGAATAACTGGGACAGAGGAAAGTTTTTATCAGTTCTTTTCTTATATTGTAAATGGCATTTTTTTACAGATATTACATTCATAGATGTATTAAGACACCATTTTTATTAGGTCTAGTCACATAACAGAACTGGAAGTGCAAGTACTCAAACTCTAAATTATGTAGATACAAGGACCAACTTTTCTTCCAGTTTCCTGAGAATGACTATTTTGGATAGTAATGGCAAATGAGCCAGTGCAGCTTACAGGAAAATGTACTTAGCTACGTGCTATGAGTGGCTAAGTATATCCATACCTATAGTACTTTACGTCTGTGCTTGATTCCTGTTGTCCTCAGGAAGCCAAAAATACATTATTCAGTGTTTTGCTGAACTGGACCCAGATTCATTGAAGTGCTTTGGCTCCAAGTTTCTGTGTAGGTTATAACTTAGTCTTGATATCAAAAGGAGCAGGAGGCTAAATATTTTGTTGAATCTGAACTGTAATGCATTTGATTATGACAGCATTTCAGGGACCTTTTCTTAGTAAAGCTAAAGTTGGAAGGAACACAAGATATTCCCAGTAAAATGAAAGTAGGTCTTAAAGAAACACTTCTTGTTTATAAGCAGAAGACTGAGAATGTTTCAAAGTTTAAAAACTAATTCTAAGGGCAGAAAATAAGTATTTCCATTTTCTCTTTCCTAAAGTGCTAGTTCAGATATAGAGCAAAATCGTGGTGGGAGCAGAAAGAAACACTGACTGCGTATAAAAGCAAATACCTTTGCAACCCTGTAAATGGATTTTTGAGAAATGGAGGAACAGTTAGTCAAAGCATACTTCCTCTAACAATTCCCAGTTTGATGCTTAGCTAGGCCATTTAACTTTGTTTTAAAGAGTCGTGATTAAAATAATAACTAGAAAGGACTGAAAAGTAGACTTTTTCCTGAGGAAAATGTTATTTCAACATTGTTTTCAGTCTGAACTAACGAAAAAGTCCAAGTATCAAAACTTTTTTGCTGACTGAAAGGCTCAGAAAAATCTCAAATTGACAGTGTAAGAATAAAAACCTCTAAACTGAAATGTTTTAATCTCTAAGTTGGTGTCTGCATAGGGCTGAATGGGAACATCACTTTGGGGTGTTAAGCCCGATTGCTTCAAGAGTTTAACTTTGCCTAGTGGGTTATTCTGATGGAGCCATGTTAGGAGGCGAATACGCCCGCAGCATGGCTGGCAAGCATGAGAGGTTACCTGGGACGTGGTGCTGAGGTGCAGGGGACAGGCTCAGCGCTCAGGAGAGGAGGCATGCAAGCCCATGGGGTGAGCAGGTAGTCCTTGCTGGGCTGTGGTGAAATGAAATAGTTCTTGCGGTCAGGAAATGTTTTGGCCAATTCATGACCCATGGACAGCTGAAAGCCCTCCAGCAGGCAGGAGATACAGCTCTGAATCCGACTATCCCCCAGTGCGTGCACGCAAAACTGTGGTTTCTCAACAAAACCGAAACTGTAGAAATAACAAACAGAAATTTTGCTCTGTAGTGACTTTTTACAAAGGGATTACTAGAGATTTAAGTGTCTTTGCAAGTAAGACTTCCCAGTTGTTATTCTGAATAAAAACATGTAATTCATGAGGTAATTACCAACATCAAACAAAACCAGTGATAACTGCTTGAACTCTTACCACAGGTCACTGGTATTATCACTGACTTGATAAAAAATATTCTATAAACCAGCACTGTTTGGCTATAAAAGTTACCTAGACACGTTTATTTTTGTCATGGTCTGTTGGAGCTTAGACAAACGGATGGGACTAAAGCTGCAGCTGGATGTGGGGATGTACAGAGCGTCCAAGCCTCCAGCGAAGGAGCTGCTGCCAGCACTGATCTTTGCTGCTTTCGGGAGGAGACTCAGGTCCAGAAACGCAGCTCCAGCTCCCCTGTGGCTTCCCCCCTGCCGGGTGTACATCGCTCCCACCAGCCTCCCCGGCATGTGGAAGGGAGCACGTGGCCTGCTTCGCCGAGGTGTGCTGGTAACACTGGGGGCCGCAAGCTCTTTTGCTACTAGGCCCATACACGTTATTGTAAGAGATTTAGGCATAGACAGAGACAGGAAGCAGCTTTCTGTCATTAACACCTGCAGGGCTTATCATCACCTGTTAATAAATCTTCCTTAAAAAAGCTTCACGGTGTGCCACCTCCTACCTTATGCTGCCTCCTACCTACCCTCAGCTATTGGAAGCTGCAGGTAAGCTGTGGTTCAAAATACATTTCCTGCAAATTTCTTGCAAATATTCCTGAAAACTTACTGGAAAAGATGACTGTAAGAGTCCGCAGAGGTGATGGCGGTGTTCTCTCACTGAGCCCTCGGGGCCAGGAGTCCACACTGCTGTGTTCTGTGGGCTGCCTTCTGCAGTCAGGCTTGGTCAGAACAGTTATGCTGTGTATCCTCCTAGTCCCACCATGTATTTTTCTTTGAAAAGGCCAATTCCTTCGGTGATCACAACCCTTTTTTGAGACTTCTTTATATAGCAAAGGCTGTTAATTAGCCTGCCTTCCTCTTTTGGAGCATACAGTGTGGCTATAATTGCATGTATGTAGTAGGTAGGTTGCTTGTCACTTTATTGTAATTAATGCTATTTGAATTACTTATGTGACATACAGAAATGATCCTTGCTTGTATCTGTGGAGCTATGTTAATGCCTTTGTGGCGTCCTGGATGTAACCTACTGCCATGCTGGGATTCGAGTTCAAAGTGTGCACATATAGAATGATCTGCAGTTGAATAGTCTCTGAAATGAAGGGGTGGTGTGAAGCCCAGTTGTCTCCAGATATGTCTGTGATGGTGAGAGAAGGAATTTTTTTTTTTTAAACAAAGAAATAGAGCAGTAACTAATTTTCCTGTAACTGTTGTAGAATTGTTCTCTGTAGAGTTGCTGAAAATATGATTTCTATTCTGGAATAAATATTTGATTTTAACCTCAAATTTGAGGTGTGATTTGAATGTATTTTTATTTGCGGGAACTATTTCAGTTTCATCTGCAGCATTAAAGCAGAATAAAGATAGCAACATCATATTTTGCTATAGATGTGCAGGGAGACAGTCTCCCTGTAGACAGAGGACGTCTTCTCTAACAATGGTCTTTCCTTCTAACCTGCTTACCCAAAGATGATGAAAACCTGCAGAAACAATTGTATTTACTGCTTCTTGGATGCATAGTGATTTGTTGCTAAGTAGGGATTTTACAGACATTGGGAAAAAGGTTGAGGATGAAAATAGGGGATGCTGGAGGGTTGTGCTTTTCTCTCCCCCTTTACAAGGAAATATGTATGTTTTGAGGCCTTTAATGTCGTAATGCTCGTTTCTCTAGTCCATTTGTTTTTGTAGGAGTGCAAAGTGTTCAATTGTTACCCATGTAGTTGTAGAATGAGTTATTTCACATGGTTCTGCCAAATAAAGAAAACTGTAAGGTTTATAGGTACAGCCTCTAACAATTCACTGCGTGCTGTAATGGAAATAAACCTATAGTGTGCTCTATTCATGTGTTACCTCCCTTCTCCTGGCTTTTAAGCTGAGGGTGGGTTAGCGCTGGCATTCTGCAGCACTTCTATTTTGTTAGTACATCAGAAACGGAGAAGTGCCTTCTTACAGAGAGGTTGCAAGCTGGAAGCTCTCGCACAGGCAGCATGGCTTCAGGAAGTAGGCAGGAGCACATTGTAGTAAGGCATTCTGATCACAAATTAGGCTGCTGCTTTTGCTGTGGCTTTAGCTTGCAAATGTTTTTAAGTTGTAGCCCACAGTGATGCCCAGTAATGCAGACTTGAGGCAAAGGCACAAATGAAGGTTCAGCCCTGTTGAACTTGGCAGGAATTTTGTCACGGGTTTTGTCGAAGGCCCTCTGAGCTAGCCTGAGCCTTGCTTTATTGTCTCAGGATTATTTCTTCTTCAGCAATTACACTGCTTTTGGAGGAAGATAACTACGTTTTTATGAGGACTTTTAATAAAAGGCAGATAGTTGCTTTATGTATATTTATGTTTCAGGGCCTTGGGTTGATCTTTCTTCAATGTGCATCGAACAACATTTTGATGCAGTCACATATAGCCATTCCTGCACAAAGTCACTCTGTATCAGTTTTTTCTCTGATTCTCAAGTGACCTTAATGTTTGCTGCTGACAAATGACTTTTTTCCTGAATAGCTTGATTTAAATGTGCATTCATGTGTCTTTAAAGATACTGGCTTCATGATGATGTCAGAGTAAATCTACATGTGCAGGTCAGGTATCTATTTATGTGAACTTGTATATGTCTATATTGAGGCACTTAGTTTAGTCACTAGGGTTCAGTGTACATTTCTCCTCTTTATGGTGTATAAAATTTATTCTAAAATGTTTGATCTGTTCCCTTAAGCATTTAGCTGCAGAAATGCGTAGAGAGATCACTGTGGCATTTACACATTTTGCCAGTACAGCACATGCAAATAACATGCATTGTTTTTTGTCACTGTCTAGCCTGTTGTTTGTACACCTCTTCCCTCAGAGGAGGCAGAGGTTCATTATGATAATGAATGCATGCATCCACAGCTACAACTACTTTTGAGAAGAAATTTGCTTTAATTAGCTTCTCTTTCCAAAATATGCAGTAAGTTACTAACACATAAAAAAGACCTCATGAGTAAAGTGAAGTATGGATTTTCTAATGTGCGAGTATCCTCTCATAACTACCCATGTTCTTGGCTTCACCTCATGATTAACATGACGTTTCTTACCACGGAATAGCAGCATGCCTATGAATAATGAGCTGAGGTGCTGTACATTCATACCTCTGCTTAGCTTGTGATAACTTTTTCAGGTGACCATATCCTTACTGAATCGTACAATTGTTACCATACTGAATCTAACCCATTCAATTATTTAAATTGTTATTTCATTTTCATTCTAGTTATTCTTGGTTTGTGCTTTATAGTACTGAACACATTTAAGAAAACAAGCATTTATTTTGATAGATTCAGAGCTGACATTTTTTGTCCTAAAAGACTTCTATAATTCCTCAGTGCAATGAGCCATTCCAGTTCTGGGTAATCTGTTTAGTTCTGTGTAGTTTTTTTTCTATGTTGCAGCACTTTCTGCAGATTCTGCTCAAAAATTGTTTTATTCATTTGATTGGTTTCAACAAAAATGTTTGTGATGGACAGTGACTGTACATTTTTCAGCTCAAATAACTGATGGAAAGCTTATGAAAAAGAAGCCATTTATAAAAAGCAAAATCCAAACAAACAAAAGCATACCTAACAGATTTTAGCATTGAATAGTTAATAGGCTTAGGAAGTGTAAGGAAGTGTCACACTCACTGTTACAGATTTGAGACTGATATCTCATTTGAATTTGTCTTAGCTTCAGTTACTTGATTGATATATTTTTCTTTATTTGATTTTTTTTTTAAATTAAATGCCAAAGCATCTCCTCCTCAAGGCAGAGTAATGAATGAATTCAGAGCAGGTTGCTCAGGGCTTCATCCAGTCCAGATCTGAAAACCTCAAAGGACAGATACTCCACAAGCTCTTTGGGCAATACTTTGCAGTGTTTGACTGTCATCTAGCTGAATATTTTTCCATGTGTTATGATCATTGTCTCTCACTTCCTGACATGCACCTCAGTAAAACCTGCTTCTGTCTTCTTGATCACCTCCTCTTAGGTACTGGAATAGGGTAAAACTACCTGAGTAGGAAATACAGTCATCAGTAACAAGCTCAGTAGTGATGAAAACCCACTTTCTTCTTCCCGTTTTCTTCTACCCTGTGCAGCTGCACCAGGAATGTTTTGAGAGAAAATATGGTAAAAAAAAACAGGATACAGATTTTTGAACATTGATGGATCAAAAATACTAGCATTTATCTGGCATTATGTCAACACTGAACTAAATTAGAGACACAGACAAGAATCCGAGGCAAAGCTCATGTGCACTGACTGGGCAGAAGTAGTCTAGAGACATATAAGACGGTTTTAACCTAGCTAGTTCAGTTACCATTAATGATCATTCTATAGCAGTGTGGTAGTGCTGGCTACATTGTTCTGCTCAGAGCTCTACTCTGGTATAGTAAATTGTGGAGTTTGTGGGATGCTGTCCATCTAGGTAGATCTTTTTGTACAGATTTGAATCATAAAAACCCCTCAAATATTTTATCTATATGATGCTTGAGTATCACAAGATCCCAGTGAATTTCTGAAACAGAATGTAAACCAATCCACTGTAGTGCCACAGGTATAGGCAAAATTTAAAAAAAAAAAATTAAAAAAGTGTATAAACTACATGAAATATGAAAGAGTTGAACTGAAGGATAATAGTGTTAAGTGTAATTTTTCCAAGGCTACTTCTTTCACAAAGGCAAAAGTCCAAAAAGGGGTTAAAAGTAAGCCTGCTTGGTTTTAACTTTGTGATCAATATGTAATAAATTAATTTATTTATTATGTTGATGGCAATCCTAGTTTCTTGTACATTCTTATGTAGATATTTTACACAATTGTTTGAAGGTCTCATAAAAAATTCTTTATATATAAAGATATACCATAGCTGATACGGAGAGAAGTTCCAGACAATCTGAATGGAACTCTTTCTGGATGAACAGGTATCATTAAGCTATCACTTGTATTTTGAAAAAATGTGTCATAACCATAAGAAAATAAACATCATAAACATAAATGAATCTTTATCATACAATCATAAAGAAATTACAATGTCTAAGAAGAGAGCCAATAACAAGAAGACATTATAAATACTTTACCATGTGGGGTTTCTTAAATACTTAATAAAAACTGTTTATGATAATGTCAAATGCAAGCCTTGATAATTCAAGAAGGATTGTAATATTTTTGAATGGAGAAAACAGAGTTCTGAGAGCACTTCAGAAAGTGACAAATGTTTGTTTTTTTTTTTTTAAATAGAAAGACAAAAAAAAAATCTCACTCCCAAAATATCTTTGGCAAGGTCCTTTCAAGTGTTCTTATGGGGAACTTGAGTACTGCTCTGCAGAAGTGGGAGCTCCATTGCGGACAGCACTCAACCTTTTACCTGAAAGGCACACAACAAAATTCTGGCTCTTACGCAGAAGAATGTAATAGCCCACCTAGATTTTATGAGGATGGACAGCTGCTTCTGTCGGCACAGGCAAAAAGTTCCTCAAACCATTTGATTTGCACTTGGCAGATCTCCAGTTTGTGCTGTGTGGCATGGTTATAAGACTGTACTAGGGATATTTATTTTAAAAAAAGCCATGTTGCTGCCAGGTAGAATAATGAATGGATCTGCAGTAAAATAAGCACAACAAGCCTTTCATCTGATGATGTATGATGGAAAGACTGCTGTATCTGTAATGTTAGAAAATTTCTGTGCTACTTTGTCTGGTTTTATCTCAGCTGTGCAGAAGGGAAAAATTAATAAAATGAAAGATGTGGCTTCATGTTTGGTCACCCATCAGTCTTAGCTTTAGCCTGTGAATTTCGTACATTCTGGAATTCTTTTTTCTCCATCTTTTATGGAACATTTTTGTTTCCACAAAAAGCATTGCTGTTTTGCAAAGTAGGTGTATTGGTGTTTCATTTTAATATAGCAGTACTTTCTGATGATGATTCTGTGACTATTTTTGGAAGGTACAATCAATGAGGTACTTCAGATCATAACTAAGCAGTGACAATTGAACTATTTTGCTCTGACTCCTTTGTCTTCAGTTTAGTTGCCTTCCCTTCCTACTGTGAAGGAGGCAGAAGCTGAAGGGTGCTAGTGGTGTTGCATCAGACATCTGTTTCATCCTTTCAGAAGGGATCTTGACAGCTGATGCTGTGCAGTCCTGTCTCTGCAGTGCATCTCAGAACCTGGTAGGAGAGGTAGGGCAGAGTAGGCATTGATATTGTTTGGTACGAACACGCAAGTGACTTATGTACCTTGCAGTTATCCGTCTGGTCAGAGACCAGAAAATTGATTCATGGATGTTTCAAGTGCTGTCACAGTTATGGATTTGAATGAAAGCGGTCCTAGAGTCAGGAGGTTGTGTTAGTTGAAAAAATAATCGTGCAGTATGTCAGGATTAGTAGGTACCTGTGCTGCCAACATGTTTAGCAATGAGCTAAAAACCATAAGTTTGTGAAATGACGCCACAAAATACATATGGAAATTTAGTTTTCTTAAAACTTTTATGCAGTAGAAGATGGTACTGTGCTAGAGTTACAGTAATACTAACCTCCCCATTTTTGTCCTCTCCAACCAACCAGATACATTTGTGCATGGATACCCATCCATGCTGCAAGTTAGTGTGGTAATAATAAAAGTGCTGCATAGCAGTCAGACTTTCTCTGCCTGGGGAGAGAAATGTATGGTATAAAGCATATTTTATACCTGCATAATTGTGGCCATTTTTGGATTTTGGAGTCGCATATCAGTGAAACATCAGTTTTGTGACTAGAGGAGTCATATCAGTCCCAATTTGTACCTGTAGACTGATGTGTTTACAAAAGAACTGTCCCTAGCACTTCTGTTGCAATTTTCATTTAATGTTTCTTGGATAGGAAGTGCTTAATATGAGGATCTCAGTTATGTTGTCCCTGGTGCATGTCTTATATATGTGTTGAAAATACAAGATTAGAGTTAGTCTTCTGAGAATTACAGATCATTCCTTTAGCCGAGGACATGGGTTATACTGCTCTGCTTCCTTGCATTATGTATTTATTTGTTGCTTCAGGTAGGTTAGGCTGTATAACTGTATTGTTATATAACAGCTTTTAACACTTTAAAAAAACATCTTTTGGTTCAATATTTCCTTGTTCAGAAAAAGTTTGAGATATCTTCCTCTTTAGAGGAAGAGTCTAGGTGGATATAAAACATGACACTTGCATTTTGTAGTGTTGTGATATTAAAGACCTGAATGCCTTAATGTGCATATTGTTGGTAGGGTGCTAGCTTTACTGCTTCTGTCATCCATTACCTTAAAATTGAGACTCATTAATTGTGTTTTTATGGCAAACCTATTATAAGCTTGTATAATACTATGTTTTTAATCAGCAGTGCTTCAGATGATACTCCAGCTCAGTGGTAAGAGCTTGATTTGGAGCAACCGATATTTTCCCAAAGCATATATTAATAAATCTACTTATTCAAAGTTGCTGTCACACTAACAAGCATAATTACAGACTGCATGGAGGCTCTTGATAAGAAAATGGGAAAAAATATATCAGCAAGATCAAAGAAGCACCTGAAATTAATTATAAATTAGCACTGAAATGTAGCCATCAAAATACTTTAATTACTAGCAAAGGTTAAAAAAACCCAGTATGATCTTGCATGTTGGTCCACTTTACACCAGAGTCCTTTCATTGTATTCTTTTACACCTAAGATAACTGAACAATGAATGACTTCCAGCCTAAAAGAAAAACACTAGAAATGTCATTTGTCAAAGATTTCTACTGCATAGGAAGGTTATACATTTTTAGATATTCTTCACATCATTGGTGCATCCTACAATGAGGGTGATTAGAGAAATGCCATTAAAATAGGATGTATGATTGATGAGTAAAACTGAATTACACTGTTAAACTTTTTTTTTTTTCCATGCTGAGATCAGGAAGGTACAAAAAACCTTATCATCAAGTTTGTTTCAAGGCTGAAGCCCATCAGAGAACAAGTCTCTCTGCCAGTCGTTGTTCACTGTGTCTCGTTACTCACAACCAAAGGTACAAAGTGATAGCCAGACTCCAGTGAAGGTAAGAGACCTAGATCATGAGACAGGTCAAGGGTTAGCATTTGCTGTCTGATGCCATGGTACCTTCTCTAATGTAATTTGAACAGCTCATAGATTAAAAAGGATTGATGGTAATGGGGAAGAAAGTTATTACTTACAGTTTTGTTTTGTTTTATGAAGAGATAATTCTTTGCCCATAAGTGATGCTGTTATCCACAAAGGCCCAGTAGAAAGGTGAATAAATCCAAGCATTCTACCTTAGAATCTAGCTTGTTGAGAAATATAGGTATTTATTTGATAACTTTTCATCACCTACATTTTCTAAAACATGTTTTCTTTCAACTTAAAAAGTACAGTTTTATGCTCATGCTAAATTAATTATTTACAGGGAATAATTTAGCTGGTGAACATGGGATTTTTTTTTTTGCTTATAAATCTGCAGACAGGTTATAATTAGAACCAGTTGAAAAATTTTGAAGAAATCAAAAGGTCAGGTCATTTACTCTGTTCTCTACCGCTGGTTGTCCATAAGATTTCAGTGTAACTATTGCATTTTTTTTAAAGTACCATCTCACACATACATTACACATGAAAAAAAAGTGAATAGGGAAGCAAGGGTGAATAATAAATGAATGTGTAACAATCGTCTGAGATCTGAACTTAATTTTGATGAAAGATGTGGCTGTTTTGTCAAAAATAGTTTGTGAATTTCCTTACAGACACATTGATTTAGAAAATCTCAAAAACACTAACTTAATCCAAATGGATTGGTGTCATTCGATACAGAAGTTCATCACCTTTTCTAAGACATACTAGGCACCCCAGAAACATGAGAAACACAGAGCAGTGCTTCTTTAGCCTTACAATTAGAAATATTTTCCCAATGTCCAATATATAGAAATATATGGAAATTTTAGCTCATTGGTTTTTGTCATATCCACTGTATATCTGGAAAACAAATTATTTTTGAAGAAGTTTTTTATATATTTGAAGATTGTTGTCATATATTCTCTAAACCTGTTTTCTGTAAGCTAAACAATGCTAGTTCTTACAGGTTTTCCTCACAGAACCTGGTCTGTAGATGCCCATTCTTCATGCCATTATCTGTTTTATCTCTGATGGATCTACCTGCAAAATATTATTAATAAAGAATGAATTATGGACTTCAATGTCCACAGAATGAAAAAAAAAATGATAACACTACAATTTTCACAACTTTATGCCTCACAATTATTATTTCCTGCATTTTTTGGGAAAACATAAAAAAACACATGTCTCTTAAAAAGAAATTTTGATGTGAAAGGAGAAACAAACTCTCAAATTGTATGTCTGTGGCAAAATTGGGAGCCAGCTTCTTTATTTACTATCAAATCAAGCTGTATAATGTGTAATGGGCTTTTACAGTAATAATATAGGATCACTGTAAATACAGGCAGAATATTCCATGGATTAGAAACACAAATACATATAGACAGCTGTACCAGAATGTGATTACTTTTGTGTAATCTTTGATCTCTCTTTGGCTATCTTTTTATCAGCCATATACTATCTGAAAGTAGTAAAGCTTGTTTACTACCATGGAAAAATCAGCTGTGGAAGCACTAGAATGCCACTCAGTATATCCTGATAAAAGGCAGAAGCTTGGCCAGCGTGACAACTCATTGATCTTCAGTTGCAAGATGCAACTTACTGCTGGAGGGTGTGTAGGAGATTTGTAAGTGTCTATGTAAACAATGCATTTAAACTGCTTGTATAATAGTGTTCCCATATATCATTGGTAGTAAGCTACTTCCAAATGCATGTGTGCAGAATACAACTGGCAACACAACATGCTTTAGGAGATGGCTATATAGTCTAAAACACATTCTTTTGAGGGCTAATACTTCTGAGCTTCTGACTTATCACTGTCTCTTCAAGTCCTGTTCTTGTATTTACAGCTCCAGCAGTTCCAGATAGTAGTGTACAATGTCATTATATTGTGCCATAATATTCATAGCAACCAACTAACATGGAATTGTGCATCAGATTGAGCCATGTTGTAATAAAAATTGAGCAAAATATAATAATAATTCTAATAGCCAAGCTCAGTTTTGTTTCATTTGACCAATATTGCTAATAGAGGAAAACATATTTTTATTTGTTTCTGTGGAACTAGTTACACACTTTTTAAAAAGTGTGATAACTCTGTTTCTTGCTCCTTGGTTTGATTTTTGTTTCTGGCTGCTGCTTGCAACAGCTGTGAGCATAAATCTGATAAATCTACCAAGTGCCCCCCTGCTGGTTTCATGGATCATTTTCAAAGTTGTCACTAGCAGATATCAAACTAGTCAACTGCAAAAGTGATACAGATAGGGAAGAGCTAGCTACTGCAAAAGAAGCTTCTTTGATTACAGTAGATGTGAAAACTGAGAGCTCCTAAAATACATGAAACTGAGTTATCTTTCATTTACACTAGCACAAAATAAAATAACTCCAGCAAAGTCAGTGGTGGTAGTCCATTGCCAAATCAAAATGAGTGCGATGAGAATCCCTCAACAATACTTTTTTTTTTTCCTTCTTACATCCCTGGTGGCTGTCCTGAACAAAACTTCCAGTGGAAGCTAAGTTCATTAATATTTCAAGTAGAAAATGTACTGGCATCTGCTTGACTTTCCATCCTAAACTAGGATGGAAGGATGGAAAGTAAATTAATTTGGCTGTGTGTCAATCAATTCACAATTAATGCTCAAGTTTGTGGATTCTTGTTTTTGAAAACTAGGCAAAAAATGTCCTGAGGAATTTTTTTAATCTTCTCAATGCGCCTCTAAATTTCTCACCATCTTTGATATCGTCTGGCTATATTTGTGTCAGTGCTTTATTTCTGCAGTGTTAAGCTGCTTTGGTAAGTGTCTTGTTATTATTTAAGCACTACAAGTGTGGTCACTGAATTATACTAAAAATATTTGAAAATAAGTCATTTCTGAGGCACAAGATGGGCTGCTTATGGTATAAACAAGACTACTGTATCAAGGTCTTGCTGGCTACTCTTTCTGTCCTCTCTATTCCTAAGTCTTGTAAAATTTTCATCTCTAAGTAGTGTTTACTGAAGGGATTATTTTAATTGGATACTTATGCATGTTTCTCTGCCTACCCAATGGCAAGCTTTGTATGCCAGATGCATTGGCTTCATTTTCAACGTGTACCAAGTCTTTTTTCTCTACTTTTCAGGATGTTTTGGTAGATGAAGGTGGTGTGCTTCTATGATTAATACTGGAATTTGTTAGTGGTTT
>VZTL01077058.1:2698-15459 GCA_013400535.1 Scopus umbretta | reverse complement strand
ACTTATATATAATGTACTATATTATAAAGATGCATATTACTGTCCTTGTAAAACACTTCATTTTGAATTACAGAGCCATACGTAATAGTGGGAGAGAAACCAATGTTGGAGATTTTCCTCATAGATTTAATTTTGTTGTAGTTTAGAGAATGCAGAAAAGGCACCTAGTTTGGGTGCTTTCTGTGTAATATTTCAGGAATAATCAAATTGTATATTTAATTTTGTCACCTTGCCGACATTCTCATTCCTTGTAGTGTGCTGCAGGGAACAGTTGCTTATGGATTGCTTACTCTCATAACTTCTCAACCTTGCTGAGACCTACAGACTGTTTTAATGGCCCACAAGTTATGGTTTAGCAAAACTCTTGAGGCAAAATGAATACTAATATTCAGCTCAGCAGATTTCTTCTCTTTCAATCCATTTGATAGATGCTTAAAACCAGTAGTAATTCTAAAATTAAACATCTTTGCAAAAATCTCTGTAAAATGGTTTCTTGACTAGTTATCAGTTCAAGATATCCTAGATGATTCAGAAATATTTTCATAAATACAAGTAATTATTATATTTGGCTTGTTTGGATTTTTATGATATTTTATAATTGCAGTTTATGACTAATTGATGGCTGTTAATTGTCACTGAAAACACCATGAAGACTGACATTTTAGTGATAGTTAGTAACAATTCATTAAGTTTTTGTAGTGCACTTATAATTTCCTAGTTCTCTTGCTCTAAGTGTCAATGTTGTTCTCTAGTTCCATTAAGTCTTCCATCCAGACCTTTTTTCTTAATTATATACACAACTCTGGATTTTCAAATGCATGCTTCTTACCTGCTGAAATCACTTCTGGAGAACAAGCCCAGAAAGAAGAGATCCCAAATAACTCTGAGGCTAAATTTTGTAATAAGTTATTCTGAAAATACTTTAAAAAACAACTCCTACATACAGAGAAATCTAGATTGGTCAGCTAGCAATTAATAGTCTGAAGAAATATCAAAAGTGTGTTGAGTAAATTATTCATGGCTTTGAACATAAGATGGAAAATGCTGGCTTGTGGTAATGTAACTATAATCAGCTGCCTTGGCTTGTCAAAAATGCCTCTCATCTGTCTTCTTCTTAAAGTCTAACTATCTTTTTCCTCCCAAAAATGAGGCTTGAGAAATGGATAAACTTTAAACTACTTTACAGGAAAAAAACTTCTGACCATTAGCAGAAGTCATACTTAGTTTAAGGAAGGTCAAAGATGTCTAGAATTGAAATATATCTTATCCTGTTTGGATAGGAAATACCTTTAGCCTTTTGCTATATAACTTTTGCTCTTACCGATTTGAAAAAGCACAACCATAGGGGAGATGATTGCATGTGTCAGACTGTTTCTAAATTATATGACTCTCCCTTGTAGCTGTACATAGAAAGCTCTGAATCTTTTCACTCAAGGTGATAGTTTCTTCTGTGGGAAACAACAAGCAAGCTTGTTTGCTAGAAACTAGAAATCAAATTGCCTTGCTCTGGCCAAATTTCAGAATCATTTAGATGCTTTTCAGAATTGTAGCCATAGTCCTTTTCCCAGACTTTATCATAAAGTTCATAAAGCTTTATCATATCAGCTCTCAAAAATAGTGCTAATCCATTATCTCTCAGGGTGAGCAGCCACAGTGAAGTCACGTGCCCTGTTACATCCTTTAACGTCTGCTAACATGAGTGAGGCCTAATACAAAATAAGACAGAAAAGCATTTCATGTTATTTAACTGCATTTATATATTTAAATTAGAGCACTGGTTTCACCTCACTTTGGGTATCCAGAAGTTGGATAGGTAGCTTGAGCTACACATCTAGGTATCCTGCCTTGGTACTCACTGGAGGAAAAAGACAGATAACATTGCTTCTGGAACTAGCGACTTATGGTTCCTAGCTTGAGGTGAAATAAAGTTTTTGGGAGTAAGGAGCTCTTCATTAATTAGGACAATGAGCTTAGCAAAAAGCTAATTTTAAAATAGTGAAAGTTACATGGGGTAAATCCTGTTCTCCATGGCAAGCTCTGAAGGAAGAACCTGCACAAGGATTACTTTCTATGAAGCAAACATTAAGGGAAATGTGGTCCCAGAGCACCGTAGCTTAAATCCTTGCTCTCATGAGCATTTTCATTTTTGTCCCTGACCAAGGCATTGCCTTTGTTAAAGTTTTTGGATTTTAACATCTGCTTTCTGAAATGATAATAATGGCATATGTAAAAATAACTTGTGATAATTTAATTTACTGTATTATTCAAGTAATCCTATACTGCTAATGTGACCTTTCATGAGATAGGGATGTAGAAGCAAAGTAAGGTCGCATAGCACCCTAGAATTTCAAACTATCAAGGAGGAAAAACAGAACTATTCCAAACATTTATTTCAAACACTTGAAAGTTTAGTTATAGCATGTAGATGGGCTATTTTATAATCATACTCGAGGGCTGGCTGCTTCCTATCTTTTCTTGCCAGTGATGCACAGTTCCCTGTCTTCTGTGCTGAGGACAAGCTATGCAGACAGGCATGGCAAGTCTACTGCACTTTTGACCTGCTGGTTGCCTTTGTTTCCTGTCTACCTGCATTAATATTGGTTCATTTGCACAAGTCTTCATGTACAATAAAATAAATACAGTCTCACAGTGTAGCCTCTGTCTGCGATTAGGTGGAATAATTAACACATGTTTCTCCTTCATTCCTCTATATAGCTTTTACATGCAGGAGATGTCGAATAGATATAAAAAAAGAATAACGCCACAGGTCTCTGTTCTAGGTCATTTGGCTTTCAGACTCTGAAGCTGGCCTCTCTTGGGAAGATCTGATGTCTTCTAGTGGAAGGCAGGAGGAAATGAAAACAACCCTGTGGAAAAAGAAAAGAAGAATATTTTTCCTTTCTTGCTGGATTATATTCCCTTAGGGCTCAGCAGAAGTCTGTACTGCATACTGAATATGCACTAGATACTTCTGCTATTGCTAATTCTGTGGTAATAACCCAGCAAGATAAAAAAACTAATAGGCTGCCCATGTGTTTAAAATAGACTTCCAAAAACACATTTTAAAAATAAATGTATTCCAGAAGATGGACTGGATGGACTGTAAGGAGACATTTTTTTTATCCTAATTGGGAAAAAAACCCGCACATTAAAATTGATGTGAATTTCACCACTGAGTTCAGTTAGAGTAGACTTTTAAGAAGCAGTTCTTGAGAACTGTGCCAGGAATGTCTAGTATCAATGCAGAAGCAGGTTTGTGGCAAATCTAAATATCTGTGGAGTATCTGTTTTTTCACAAGTGTGACAGAATCTGATGAATAGCTACCAAACAATGAATGCCTACATAATTCTATTTGTCAACTTCATTACATATGAACGCAGTAGAAGGTTTGCTAATTTTTCTAGATAAAATTCTGGTATTAATAGGTCTTTTGCTGCATGTCTATCCCAAGAAATATCAGTGGTACCGTCTTCTCTTTCAGCAGTTTCCATCTACTTCTGTGATATCAGCTGATATAACTTCTTCATCAGTTTTTGCATTCCTTCTGTGTGTTGCCTTCCCTACAGGCCATATGTTTCTTGTAAATGCTTCTGTTAACTTTTTTTTTGATGCCTTCTTCCTATGGTTTCCATGTGGCAGCACACGGACTATTCCCTATTCTTTTTTACCTTTTGGTAACCACTATCTCTAGCTTTCCTTACTTCTACTGTCCTTCCACTCCTCTGCCTGCAGTCTTTAAAGGTGTTTTCTGTTCCTTTTTCTCTGTGGACCTTACTCTCCATGAGTTTTTATTGTGCAAGATGTTGTGTACAACAAAAGTGCTAATTATGGTTGGCTAAATATAATCCACTGCATGTGGAATTTCTGTAGAAAAGACAGATAGGCTAGGCAATGACTGACATTAAAGCATAAAAGTGTTTAATAGTTATTTGAATGGCATTAAAACAAATGCTTTGTCTGGATGTCTGTGCAGGCATGATTTTCTTAGCAAGTATTTTAGACTTACATAAATAAACAAAGTGGCAATCCTCTCTTAATTTTTATTCTGCAGTTAAAGGTCCAGAGTTCACCATTGCAATACCAAAATGAATCTGCGAAGACTGTGAACACATTCGTCCATCAGCTGTGGACAAAATGAACAATAACAAAACGGTAGTCAGGATCAGAACTAAAGATATTTTTTCCACAATTCAGCCCACAGTTTTGTGAACGTAGCTTTATGAATGCAAAAGTGTAAGCTAGTGTTTTCTTATATAGCAAATATAGACTCTGTTCTTAAGTGAACAGAGAGATATTGGACCAAAGTAGCAGGTTAGAGTACTGTATAACTTCAACAGCCTGTTGAACAACAGATTATATTTTCAGAAGGCTTCATCTGCCGTCAATCAAGATCTCTCAAGAAAAATCCTAAATTACATAGTTTTTATAATTTCGCTGTTTGCATTAATACAATATTTTAATATTGTACTGAACTACCAGGTGCAACAGGAGGCTAGAGACACTTTTAAAGACATCTTAATAAGTTACTACATAGAAGGCTAAAAATCAGGTGTAATGTCAAAAAGGAGAACTTAATACTTCATGTTCTGGTCATGCAAACTTTTCTTGTGAATTCTGAAAGTCAGATAAGGTATTTCTTTTCCCAAGGTGACCTGACCATGCAGATGATCCTTTCACATTTAAGGAACAAAACTTGCAGGTGATATTATTCTGTGATCAATTTATCTTAACGTTTGGGTGGCTTTGGGATATCCTGAAAGTTGGAAGATTATTGTTAATAAATATATTTAAAATAAATCTTTACAAATATACCTATATTTCATAAGTTCATTTGTTATGTTATTAGTCTGTGTTATTTACAATCACACAGCTAGATTGCTTATTGTCTTCCCACTTAAACCAATGAATAGAATTTATTTTTAATTTGAACCATTCTAACATTTTGTTTTAAATAATATCTTTTTGATCTCTGAATACACTTATAGCATGCTAACAAAAAGAAAACTGTTACTCTACAAAAATGAATTGTGGTTAGGTTTTCTCATACGGATGCAATAAAGAACGCTTCTGGTGGCTTGACATTGCACAGCTGAATAGTTTTTGACAGGGAAAATAACTATAGTTTAGTCTGAGCTTTGGCAGTACTACAAGTTATTAAATACTTGAAGTAATCCAGTAAGTGAAACTTTGTTATAAGCAGGTTGCTTCAATGTATATTATCTCCATAGTTACAGACATTTTCATTATGTTAGCATTTTCTCAATTTGGATGTACTGTTTGCTGCTTATTTTTATATTGTTTCTGGGACTGATCTATGGCCTTTTGGAAGTTCTCTGTTTTCCTTATTTCTCCTCTTCTCTTTTCTTTTACAAGAAGGATGAACTTGTTCTGAAAAACAGAACAGAATGTTCTGGTAAAAATAAAAAAAAAAGAGTTCAGAGCTGCTGTTCAAATCAACTATACTTAAACTCACTTGCTTTTTTTCAATATTGAGTTTTATCTAGCTCTCTCATTTCCTCATTTTGCAAAAATATTACTGTATCACTGTGCATATGTTACCTTAGCTATCCTTTGGGCTTCCAGTACTACAGCATGTGAGTTCATCTTAATGTGAGTACATCTTAATGTACTTCTGTTCTGCTGCAATTGGGAATTGCTGCTTGTAAGTGCAGATGAGGAAATCAGGACACCTGTGTGAGAGCACATGGCGTACAGTGCAGGCACACGGGGATACCTGAGGGAGCTGCAAACAGGATAGCTCTGACACTGCCACAGGAACGGCTCCAGCACTGCAGGCCAGCACAGCTGTACTGCTTCCAGGATCTCAGGCAACATCTCTGCTGAGAGTTGTGTGGTATCCCGCAGGTGTATCATGTGCTCCAAGTGACTGGCCCAGACTCAGACAGGGACTCCCAACTGGGACAGCGACACCAGCTCCACATTGGTAAACTCCGTGTCCTAGTTGGTGAGCACTGGCTCTGTTGCATTCCTTCTGACCTATAAACCACCCAAGCTGTAGGTCACTGAAGCACAAGGAACAGAACATATTGGTTTTGACTGACTTTTGTTTGGGCCTGGTGCAGAGACCTCATTTAGTAAATCTGCTTATGGGGAGGTTTCAACTTGGTAGGGTCTACTGTTGTTCCAGGGTCACATTCTCAGGGTTTGCAACAAATGCCTTCACACTTTGTAGAGGGAAAAGTAAAAACTCTTTCTTTGGATTGATTACACAGACAATTTGAAAAAGAAAAAAGGAAAGGACTCACATGATGGGAATATCTAGCTGAAGGAGAAGAAATCTGTGATTGAAGGTGAGAGAACTACAGCTGATGTATGTAGGTGATAAGAGTAATGAAGCATATTTAATGTGAAATGACCAAATCATGGTGCAAATGTTTTTTCCCAAGTCCTTCCAGATATGGCTGCACTTCCTTAAATAATGTTATTATAATTAATGTCTCTTTCTAGTGATGACCAATAGACTAAAATCATATGTAGGATGAATTTGTTCAATGGACAACAATTTTGTCCTCTGGTAAATAGCAGTTATTTTATTTCTGTCATGCAAAAATGTGATATGAGGTGGCATTGAAGGTAAAACAAGGTAAAAGTGAGGAATGGTCACCTTAGAATCCCAGCGGTGTTAGATGAAAAGTGAGAAACAGACTAGAGGGTTATGGAACAATTCTCCAGAACATGATTATATTTCAGAAAAAAATTAAGTTCCACCACTAGGTATTTTGCTCATGTTTCATAGAATCTGATTTGGTTTATACTACATACAAATATAATCTGCAAAAACAGTAATGGAATATTTTTTTTTTTAATAAATGGGAGTATATGCAGTAAAATAACCAATGCTGAAACATTGAAAGCAACTGAACTATTATAAGTCATCTTATAAATGACAAGGTTTGTATAAGGTCATTCTATATCATATTACACAATAGTGCACAAGTTAAGTCATTCTGGCAGTCATTTATGATAAGAGATTTGTTTCTTGCTCTTTATTAGTTTTTAGCATTACCCACATTATCAAGGATTAACACAGGCATTTTTCAAATACTTCTATGGGATAGATAATTTAAAGCTTTCTATTCATTAGAATAATAATATTTGTACAGTGGACTACTTTGTATAAGCCCAACCTAAGGACTCTTATTGTGCAAAAGACCATGCAATTTTATACAAACAGTCTTTTGGGACTTTTAAATATTTCAAATGTTTTTATTATCATGCTCATAGTGTAAAGTTATTGGGGTTTTTTGACATTTAAAAGGGAAAAATATTTGCTTTCCAGAGCTGAGCCAAAAGAGTCTTTACTAAGTTGGAATTGTAACCATTTTGCAAAAATCAAGTAGATATCAAGTAGAGGTGCAGAAACTTTTGCAAATTGATCTACATTTTAAGATGGCTGTTTATGTTTTCTGTTATTTTTAACACATATTCATTAGGAAAATATTTACTTCTTTGTAAATCCATAATGAATTTAATGAGAGGGCGCTGGGTGTTACTCACAGTACCACAAATATAAAACTCGCATACTACAAAGAAAAGCACTACTGCAAGTAGCTCTTCCGTCAGATACCTGGTAGGTGATAAATTGTGGGATTGGTTAGAAGTTGACAGAGCTGAGGTTTATAGCAGTCATGATGATAGTTGAGGGATGCTGATCTCAGTCATGCAGAGCAGGGCGCAGTAGAGGAAGGTTAGCCTTTGTGCTGAGCTCTGAGACTGGTGCCAGGTTCCAAAGGTCAAATATTTAATAGCACTTTTTCGCTTTGCAGCTTTATTCCACATATGAAGGCAGTATAGGAATCCAGCTTAGATAAGGAAATGGGAGAAAACATGTTTAGCTGTGCTTTGATTTTGGATCTGTTTTATGTTTCTTTACTATAATACTAGTGCCTTGAGGAGTGCTGGGTTCCCAACTCAACAACCTAACATAGAGCTGTACCTAAACACTCATACTGCAGTGCACTGTGTTGGGGAAAAAGAGGAGCAATCAATTCCAGTTATCACCTGCTCTGAGCTCCCTGGTTGTGGGCTCAGAGCCATTTCTCTATTCTGATTAAAAAAATTGCTGAAATCTATAGGAATTTCAGTGTTCTGTAGGAACTCTTCCATACACTCAGTTAATTTCTGGTTATAAAAATACAGCTTTTCATTAAACATTATTTAACTTATATCATAATTAAGTATCTATTTTTTTTTAAACATATTTAAAAGCTCCTACCCATTTCTCACCTAGTAAGAGTTGTATCTGGCCTAGAGAAAAGAAATAAATATTTAAATCCTCAACTTACAGGCACTAAAAATAGTACTGTGACAGGTGGCATTTCTCTGAAGACCAGCCCACAGGTTGGAACGTGTGAATGCAGGATGGAGCAGAAAAAACTTGCAAAGAAGTCCTGTCCTTGAAATTTATAGCAAAACTCTGTTGGCTCCAGCAGCACCGAAATGTCTTTTTGAGGCTCCTTGACAGTAGATCTATGACCACAGGGAAGATGTGTGTGAATCTGGAAATCTGGATGGTCTTGCTAGGAAATTGAGAGACTGTGTGTAGGCTTTTGTTCCACATCATTCTGTAGCAGACCTTATGTCTACTGATGACACAAGGAGTCCTGTGGGACTAGCAGCTGACTTCAAGACTTCCATTAATTGTTTGAAATGGAAGTACCATGAAAGCCCCATATGCAGCCTGTGCCCTCCATTCCCCCTGGTGGGCTTACAATGGCCTCATTGTATAAAGATAGATCACATGTTCATATGGGCCAGGACCAACAATTCCTTTGTATTTTTCACCAACTCAGTGGAGCTCCATGCTAGCTGATTCTTTTCCAAACTACTGAAAGGTAAATATTTAGTCACAGATAAAATAACTTTAGTGTTTTATAATGTTTAATTACATGTGGATTTATCAGTTTTTCAAAAAAATGGCAACATATGATCCGTAACATGGGTCACATCCATAAGGAGCAGGACACAGCTCTGGGAAAATATTCATCATTTGTGAGGGTGCAACCAGCAAAAATATGTTTATGCAATATGGATAAATATTATTAACCTTTATTTCCAATTAATTTACTTATTGTCCCACTAAGTTTATCAACATGTTCTATATCCTGAGCTAACCTGTGCCAATAGAGTAACTCAGAGAAATGAATCCTTGTTCGGGCTTACCATAGAACAATCTGTGTGTGGGGATGGGAGGGAGAAGAGGTGAAAGGAAAGTGCAGCTCTCTTGGTGGCTAGGGACTCCATTTGCTGTTGTTGGTGTTAATGCCATTTACTGTTATCTGTCAAAAACTCTGACCTGCAGACTAGAACATGATTGTTAATAAAATGGCATGAAGCATATCTGAAATGGTAATAAGTGACCAGAAAATGCCCCCATTTGGGGGCAAATAAAACATTTTGCAAGAGTCTTTTTTTTTTTTTTTTTCCTTGATAAAAATGGACTGCTGTTGAAAAGTTAATACTGAGAAATATAATGTGAAAGAACTGCATGTTTTAAGGAAAAAGTGTGTTCACTGACTAAATTGCAATGTCTTAGAGCTTTTCTAGACTTAAATTTTCTCAGGGGTCTACAGAAACAAGTAATTTATGTTGATGTAAGGCAGAAGGGATTCTTTGCACAAGTACAGCAGTAATAGCTCTGGTATGTACTTCGAGGTCTGCAAAATTGCTTTTTCTGGGGAAAGCAGTTCATGAAATTTCCACAGCTAAGGCCAATTTGCACAATCCAAGTCAGTGTTCTGTGGTATTCTCTGAGGGCTAAGGGGCTGAATACACTCACCATACCTCCACCCACCGGCAGCAGTCAGGGAGGCCTGGGGTCATAGGCATCCTCTCTTGCACATCCTCTGAAGTCATATCATTTCTACACCCATCTTTATGCCCCATTCTCACAGAATTATAATTAATAACAATTCTAGTTAATAACATTTTATTGTTCAATAACACAATGGCAAAATATGGACTTATTTCCAGTGAATCAAAGGAAAATTTGCATTATCTTTAGGGTGGTGGCAAGTTTTTACACAGTGGGTGTGGACTTTTTTTTGCAGGATTTTGCATTATGTCCCTTGCATTCAGACAACTTTTCTCCCCACTGTATAGCACTAAAATACAAAAAATATACCTCCTTTTTTTGGCTTTGCATTAAGGGTTCAGCTTTCACCCTCCATATTGTCCAACAATCTGCTAAAAATTTCCAGCAGCTACATTTTTCAGTGAAGCCAAGTACAGTATGAGGTTTTCCAAAAGGTGAATGAAACAATCCATTGAAAATGTCAGTCAGAAGCCAGAGCATAATTTTATTTATTTTTCTGATCTTCGTTCAGGATTCATATGATTAGCATGTGGCAAACTGTAAAATGAAGTGGAACAAAAGAGCCTGAAATAAATTTCACCTTGACCTGATTTCCACTTGACTGAATTTGTTGTAGTAAACTGGTGACACATAGTGGATAAACAGTAACACATGTGTGCATTTGAAAAGGGAGAACAGATGGTAAACACACTGATATAAGGGCTGTTACACAAGAGCTCTATGTATAATTCAGAAAGGTCAAATGCCCTCAAAGTCGAAACAGGTTTGATAAGGGAAAGGGATTCATTGACAAGAATGAGTCAAGTGGGCACAGCTGAAGGAGAAAAGGCTTCCCGCTCCTCAGTGGGTTTTTCTCGGAAAAGGCATCTGGCCACATCTGTCTCCTTTTGTAAAACCACTGTCAGAGGTGTTAGTCACAGGGATACTTGTTCTGAAAAGTGCTTCGTCAGAGGATACCACTGCTGGTCCACTGGTTGAATTTGTGTCCCTGTCCTAAAAAACACCTCTTGTGCAACACTAAAATTCATGCTTTTTATGGTTTGTAAAATATTTTGACTTTACAAAGACAATTTACTAGATCTTGGCTTCTGCAGTGTGGATTATCTGCTCCTGCTGGTGGTGAGCACCATGTTGGGTAAAGGAGTCTAAGCTGAGTTTGGGAACCAGCTGTCCTTGAACATCTTTACTGTCTGCATGTCCACTGCTGTGCGGGAAGGGTTACTGTTCTCATTTCCCATATTGGGACTGAGTAATTTGTCCAGTGACCACCTGGGGTAGAATAATGAGCAGAACAGAGATCTCCCAGGTCCTAAGTAAATTCCCTGCACACTGAAGTGCCTTCTGTCAGAAGCACACAGGAAGGATTTGGTCCAGATGGACTTGAAAAGGAAAGGAGCTTTCAGCCTCACAGATGGTTGAAGTATCCATGGTCAGTAAGAGAAAAGAGGAGGAGGAAAGAAAGTTGAAAATCCAAATAAGAGGTCATTAGCCAGTGGTGGCAGTGGTGGTGGGAAGTTCCTAGCCTGCGCTCCAGCAGTAATTCAAGAAATCTAAGTTTAAAAAAGCTATGTACATGAAAATATAATTTTCTTTGCAAGCACCTATGTTTTATCTTGTAGTATGGTTCTAAAAATCTTCATTTTTGCTGCTCAGAAATGCACTAAAATATTTCTAATAAGAGAGAATGATAATAAGTAATTTAACAGAAAATAATTTCTGCAGATTATGAAGATTTTAGTTTTCAAAATTATTCTAAGGATTTTTTTAAAAATGTAATTCATAGTATAATTAATACTCTACTTTAAAGGCAGTTTCTGCTGTTAAAGATATACCTAGATAGTATTTATTGTAAACCATATTTTTTCAATCAATTCTTGGCAGGAAACTATAAATTTAAAATTGAAGTTTCTCTGTTCAAGGACTCCCAGAAAACAGAGATGGAGTGAAAAATTAGGTGCTGAAGTCAGACATGTTAATGTTCAGCTTGTATCTGTTTTCCAGAATTAACAATGCCAAAGTCATTTCACTTGTGACTTATTTAACAGCTGTCTGCAATTGGAGATCCAAATTTAGTCTCTTATCACATCTTTTACTCGAGAGGCTACTTATTCCCTTAAAACTAAAGTGATCTGAGCCAACAATTTTTCCCAATAATGCAAGATTTTCTTTTTAACTAAAGCAGGGACCTTGCTGATATCCCTGCTAAACAAAAGACATCTCTCTACCCCTCATCAATGTGTCTGAAATTTCTTTGGTGGTTACAGCTCCAGGGCTAAAGGATTTCTGGCCTGATACTTGCAGAGCCTATGATGGGTAGAGGTGCCATTCTGTTTTCCTCCCCAGCTACTCAAATACTGGGAAAAGTCCCATCAACTACCCTACACCTACATCCATGGCCTCTATCTGGCCATCTCCCCTGGTGACTTTTACATATGACCTCAGGGAAGGCCAAAGTGCTCAGAATATGACACAGCTCTGTACTTCCTGGGGAATTTGCAAAGGGAAATTAAAATGTGCCTCTCTCTGCACTTCTTGCGCTACAGTCAGCCTGCTTCTCCTGTGCACTTGCATCGTCCTCTAATTTAGCTTCATCAATAAGCAGTCCAGCTCATACACTCTGAACCCACTTTGCTCTGTGAACCAAAGCACAAGAAGTGGGAAAACTGTATGAGTCATTTTAAAAGTGCATTCCTAATCTAAACTGAACTGGGTAAGCATTAGTTGTAGCTATAACCATGTATCCAACCTGCAAATAATGACTATCAAAGAGCTTATTGGCAATTCTTTAGCTGAAATGCACTTGTACAGAGAAAGTGCTAAATGGAAAAACAAATCAATATAAATCTAGGTCTGTTTCTGAAAGATCTAGGAACACAAGGAGTACTGACTTGTTGAGTGTTATGTATGTGAGAAATCAATTCATAG
>VZTL01077051.1:0-20258 GCA_013400535.1 Scopus umbretta | reverse complement strand
ACAGAAGACATGATAAAGAGAAAATTGAATAGATTCTGTATATTGCATGTCAAATACTGGAAGATCCAAGCTCATCTGACAACAGACAAAGATTTTAAATAATTAACTTTTCTAATGTAATAATTCCAAGAAAGAAGAGAAAGGTCATCATGTAGGTCTGCCAAATGAATGAGCAGGAAACCGGATCTCTTGCCACAGCCACGTCTAAAATGACAGGTTCACCAAATGAGTAATTTTAAATTGGCTGCTTTAATACCAGTCTTTCCTTCCTATAGTGAGGGTCTGTAAATATGAAGAGCCAGAGGTTTTAAAACAACATGCCATAATTACTGGAAAAAGTCTTTTCTCCTTTATGGTTTGTGAAGTTATAGACGTATTTGTTTCTGATTCTCAACAGAAAAAATTCAGATGCTGAAGACATTTACATTGGTTTTGGGTTTTCCTCTCTGTGCACTGATACGATTATCTCCTGCTGAGATCACAACCACACAATAGCCCAACAAAGCTGGGATGACTGGATATGAATAACTAAAACATAGCAGTGATCAGATTCAAGTCCAGTACACCGACAGGCAAACTCCAGGCAAGCAGGTTTTAACACAAGGCTACCTAAAATTCATATGGCGCATCACGTTCCTGTGTTTTGACTTCCCATGCAATGGCGATGGGGTATTTGCAGATTCAGAAGAGCATTATTTCAACTGATACAAGCTGTAATAGTTTTCGTCAGCTGAGGAACTGCCCCAGAGCAGCTGTGTTTATAAACACTCCATACATGACATAAGCCGGTTAGGTATGTACTCTTTATTTTTGCAAAGTAATAACACACACATTTCTTCAGCTTTGTCTCATACAACAAAGGGAACCAAATGTGTTTCTAATTATGCAACAGATATCGAGTCAAGGGAAACCCAGCATTCCCAGACCATAACCGACGGAAATTTTGAAAAGCTTTCTTGCCCTCTGCAACCTCAACGAGTTGGAACAGCTCGCAGATTTTGTATTAGAATGTGTTGTACAGTAATTAACTTACTATATGACTCCTAGGGGACAAATGATGATAGGGTTGGGGTTTTTTTCCAGATGACTCATCTTCTGCTGACCTAATGAGCAAGTCTGCAGAAACAGAGTTTGTGTTGTTCAGAAAATAGGAAAATTGAATGTTGCTGTGTTGCCGTATGATACCGGGTCTGGCCACTGAGGTAAGCTACCACGCAAAGGGGCTGGAAACTCGTCAGCTGAGGGCAAGTTGCTGTTGAGACCTTGAAAATTATCTCAGAGCATTTGAGTTAGAGTTAGGACTCTGTGAGTTAAAGCAAAGAACCAGGCAATGATCCTATACAAATGACACTAGGTAAAGAATACGTGCATGTATATGATGAAGAAAAATCATTCAAACTCAGTACTATGAAGCAACATTTTTTATCTTGTGATCTTTCTCTTACTGAATGAAGCAAGGTGGGACACTCGACCAGCTCTGGCAGTATGACTAACAGGTGGCAAATTCTGAGGAAAAAAAATAGGCAGTTCTTTACATTTACAATTAAGCAGGGGATGTTCTTGTTCAGGATGCTAGAAAACTCAACAGGTTCAACAGGTACTGGGCATCAAGTACTATTAAATGCAAAGGTAGCACCTCTGACTGAGGAAGCTCCTGAACCATAAATTGCTAGAGAATGAAGGAGTATTCTGGGGAAACATCATTAGTGTTTGTTTATTCTTCTGTAGGCATCCATTGCTGCAGAGAGGGCAAGATGGCCCTGGTTTCATCTGGTATAACCATTCGTACATCAGTAGAGCTTTTGGGGGGAAAAAGACATTGGAGTCACCTTCAGCAAAGATATCAGTAGCTTAGTCTTGTCCTGAGTAGACAGGGTAGGAAAAACATGCCAAATCTTTCTTTTTTTTTTTTAATAGATTATGTGCATGTAATCAAATTTCTGATTTATTCAGTCCAAGCACTCAAAATGGTGTTCAAGCTGGCTTTATCCTAGCTACAAGGGGACTGCCCAGCTGGATCTGATAGAAAGAGAAGACAGATGATATCTGACATAGCTATAAGTCTGCCAGAATTAATTTACCCGTTCCAAGCCTTTGAACATTTGAACTAGTAGATTGAATTAGAGATTGACGTAGTGATTATGGCAGTATTTTGTGTCACGAGGCTGTGAGGTTTTGGTGGCATATTAAATAGTCTTATCAAAATATTTAGTGTGACTTTGCCTAAAATGACAGATTTTTAGGGAGCTTCCTCTCATGCAGTAGTTCTAATTGTAATTACAAGCCGCAATTAAAATTGTCATTCCTGTTAACACCTTAACCTGGAAACTTTGAGAGTGCCCATAAAAGTTACTATTTCATAGCCTTGTATTTGGATCTCGGTGCCTATCTCACCTTTGAAAATCCCAGGCCTGGATAGTGCTATCCTGATACTGTAAAGCGGCTTTGATGAATAAAAAGGGGACTATGGAGGTAGTTTCTGGTGTAGCATCCGGAAATTATGCTCCTGTGCCAGGAACATCTCTGCTTTGGGAGAAGCGGGACAAGTTTGCACAATTTGTCACCAGAAACATCGTATGCCAGTAACTGTTGATTAGCTGCAGTCAAATTAGGGAGTGCCACAAATTACAGTACAGAAAACCAAGTGTAGAAGTTCCTTCAGCATTCATACTGCTCACACTGGTGAGGTTCGAAATGAGTTTGTTCCCAAGTCTAAGAGACAGAGGGAAGCTCAAGACTTCCTCATACCTGAAACCACAGTATTCCCCTTGTGTTATATGAAGGAAGATACCCAAGTCAAGATTTTCCATACAATTTTCTTAATACTACTTTGAACACCTAATATTAGCTTTTGTCTAAGAGTCAGCTTTAAAAATCCTAAAATATCGGTGTTTTTAACCCATATGTTCTTGGGAATCATGCTACAGCCAGAATGGGACGGTAAAATGTATAGTCCAGGAGAAGGCAATTTACTTCATTTGAAAGAAATGAGGGAAAAACACCACCCACAGTTCAGAAGCAGATTATTCTGAAAAATGGACTTAAAACCCAAAGACCCAGGGAAAGCTTTAAACCCTGCCGCCTCAAATTTTAAGTGCAACAGTACCTATCTTTTGGGTATTCCTTCCACCATGAATTCCCTAGTCCAGAGTTACGACTCCCAAGAACCTTATATAGCACAGAGACTGAGGCATACAAGGATAATACCCAAATCACCCAGGCCAAGTACCACTAGCCAACAGTAATACTAAACACAGAGGTTACATCTAAACTCTCACCATTTGCAAGGAAAACCCCGTCGTGTTGTGAAGCTGGGGGACCCAGCATCCTCTCAAGTGCACAGGAGTATTCTTTGAAAGAACTGGGCAGGGCTCAGCATTTTCAAGGAGTGGCACTGGTCACCTGTTAAATAATTCTCAGTAGTGAAAGCTTCCACCCATGTAAGGAACGATGGCGTAGTGCTTTCGCTGACGAAGAGATTCAATCCCCCACGTCCAGTGAGAAAACCCTCATCATCACACCAGCGGAGACCATCAGCAGTTTCCCCCAGACCACGTGCCGGAACTAGCTAATGGACATAGAGTGACTCCCTGTGTAAAAATACAGGGGGAAAATGAACCCACCCACTTCAACAGACTAGCAAGACAGTAAGGTGACTGAACTGTGACATACATGCTGATGTATGACACAAACGGCTTTTGAAGACTTACATTAAGATTACAGGAGTTGCCATGGATGACCAAGTACAACGCTTCATGTCAAATTTTAAATTTGCTGGTTGGCAAAGACCATGGGGAGTGTACATGTTTATTTTTAAATACAGTTTTAAGTTTTTCTAAAATCAGGTCCTTATGTTTATATTCCTTTCTCAGTGAGCACCACAGGTGTTAACTTGCTTTTGGGGTCAAATTTGCAAAAGAATTCTCCATGTAGGTATCTCATCAGGGGCCAGGCTTTGAAGCTGTTCAAGCTCAGAAGTTCCCTATGTGACAGTCAGATTTTTGAGAAAAAGGAGATCTTTTCAAATCCAGACAGATCTTTTGGCTTAAAATGAAAGTTGAGCGTTTCAAACAATAATTCTAGCAGAACTCTGCAAAATTAAGCCTATTGTTCTAAAATGCTGCCACTAGATTTGATGTATTTTTAACACTTGCATGCAAAAGAAAGGCACGAAGTAGTGATCAGGTCCTTGATTATGAAGCCAGAAATCTTCATCTCTGTGACACAGCTCAGTTTATGACACCTTTCAGTTTCACCACAAGGAAATTTAGTTCTAAAGCGTCGGTGATGCTTTAGATCCTCATCAGCGTGTTTGAAGAGAAGGATGTAAAGTTTCAAAGCACTTAGCAGATTTGAGTGCTAACAAACATTTATTCATTTTTTCCACAAACATGTGCCATTATTTAGAAGTAAAATAGACCTTGCTTTGAGGTTAAACTTGTTAGGAAGGCATGATACTGTGTGACCCCTTGGTCAGATTCCTGTGATAGGCGAGCAGCTGCTCCATGTCTCGATTACAAGGCCAATTAAGATAATCAGGGAGGATACACAGGACAGCTCAGTATGTGACAATACATATTTACCCTAATCACAAGCAAATTAAAAATATGACATATTTTAAAGGGAAGAATTGGTTCATGCAAATTTTCCAAAAGTAATCTAATGATTAAAAGTATAAATAAATACCTCAAGTATTTATTCATAATCACCCTAATGAACACTTCCTACTGTGGTTCAGAAGACCTACAGAGTTTGGCTTACCATTCCTCTTCCCAGAAATGTTTGAGGAGCTGAGTAGGTTACACCAGCTGACGTTGGTGTGGAATGGAGGCCAGCTATGCATCTTTGTCAATTATTAACTTCATTGCTCCATGGCAAGGGTCTGTCAGGTTTTCTAAATCACCGTTATGAAAGAAACGCGGTGGGATTTTTTTTTTTCCCTTCAAAGAAAGCAAATCTGCTAAAAAGGCAGAGGACTCCTGGGAAAAAAAACAACAGCCCTCCCTTGCTCAAAACATCTAAATAAATTTCTTCCCCCAAAAGACGTTTACCATAATTGAAAAGATACCTGAACCCAATAAAAAATTGCATTACTATTTTTAAATATTAACTTGATCAAGGGCACAATATGAGTATTTTGATCATCTGATAAGAGTAGCAGCTTATCAGTACTGTTGTGAAACAGGCTTAAAAGTTGCCAGACACTTGTGATACTTTGGAATTGAGTAACTGCATAATTAGACTGTGTAATGCAATATTGTCCAATTCATCAAGTAAAGCGTGGAATTTAAGCAGAAGGCCTAACATGCTAAAATAATTTTAACAGATGAGCATATTTACTTCATAAGGTATTTGGGTTTTTTGGTCCTTAAGAAAGGCCTGATTCCTGTAAAGATGTTCTCCAATTTAATGCAGGAAAATTAATGAGGAAACCTGTTAAGGGCTTGGTTTTGTGCCGTGTTAACCATCCTCCTCCTGACTCAACAAGGTACTGAAGCACACGCCTCATTTGCAGCCCTCAGGTAACACAGAGCCTCCTCTGGGGGCGGGGGGTGGAGGGGGAGTCAGTAATATGGGAATAGAAATGCACTTAGAACAAAAATAATGCCCCTGGCATTCCTGCTGAAGCACCGATAAGCTAAACAAAGCACTTTTCAAAGACTAATAACCGGATGGGATTTGTAGCATAAACAATGCTCCTTGTTAGTCACCAGTCCCCAGGGCATCTTCCTCACTTTGTTACAGATAAATTGGCAACAAATGAAATACTCCGTGCGATTTCCTGCCCTGGGTGCGTAGGCGTGCTCGCATGCCAGCGCGATAGCTGTCATTTATTATTTATCCAAGTATGTATACAAATCTAGAGTGTCATTTAATTACTTATTAAAGGTGCCAGACTGACAGATGCAGAAGCTGGAGCCGTTTCTTTATCCAGAGAACTGACGCCGTGTAAGCAGTAGCATCCTCTCCAGACTGTTCCGGCAAAATGCTTCACCCCGATGGACTCCCCGAGTATCTGAACATAGCTTTTTCTCTCCAACCTTTTCCCAACTACTCTGCTCAACATGTTATATCCATGAAGGCTGCTAACAAAGATGTCAGTTATTCCTGTGATTTTTAGACAGGAACGTTTATACACTGGAAAATTGGTTTGAACACAGTAAATCTCTTTTAGCTAGGCCACTTGAGTATTTGATTAGTACTAACTCAGAAAAGGATTTGAATGGTTTTAATGCAGACTAAATAATAGCAAAAGGGTTATAGACATTCTGTAAAGGTGAAACGGGCCCAGAAGATTCCCTTTTACTTGCCAGGGGCTGTATGCATAGTGCTATGGGTCTTTTGCAGTCGCTTATGCCCTTACCTAACAGACACACTAGTCCTGGAAACTGGATGCTAAATTCTGCATCGTTTTAGTAAGCAGGATTTTGGTTCCATTTTGTATGTCACTCTAAACCTGTTATTGCTCAATTACCATTACAGTTCAAAGCACTTCTCCCTGCCCTGGGCACAGCTAGATGCAGGACAGCAGCAATCTGCAGTCTTCTCAAACTTGCACACAGCACCCAGTCTTTAACAGGGCAACTCAGATTTTATTAGGCTTAACTCGTTGAATTTGACCATACCTGTTTGCCAGAGAAAGACCGTTACATAATAGCAAAGTTCCCTTCACATTGCTCCAGAATATTTTGAGAAAGATAATGGACACAAGAAAATCCCTTAAACTTCTATGAATCTATACGTTAAATCAGTATAAACACGGTTGCTATGGCCAGCCGTTCCTATTGCCTTGCTAGCTTTTTTGGTCCCAGTACGTGCCTGCAAGTTGCAGTCCTGGATCTTTGTCTAATTGTAGGTTGGGCTTTTTTGGTGCTAGATCTTTGGTTCAGGCCTTAAAGCGCAACTACAGTGCAAGTAATACTGTTTATGGATAATAAGCTTGTCATTTTGGCTTTGGAGTTTGAGCTGGCAAACACTTATGTGCCCGAGTTGTTTTGCATAGTCGAATAGTCCCATCAAAACCAACAGGTCTGTTCTTGCCACCCGCTCATCTTAATGCATTATTAATTCCTAATTTTACAAATAAAGTTTCTTATCCTACTCCACAAAAGCCTACCTAACCAAAAACTGGGCCTGAGAAGTATAAAGATGGGATTGAGAAGCAAAAAGATGTGAGGCAACACCTCCTGGCAGTGTTTTGGAGCAGGGCCTATGTAACGGCATTTGACACAAACCTGAGGGGGGGTGTCAGTTGAGATGGAGTTTTGCATTATGCACTCTCAGTGTGTCACAGCTGTGACCCAGTTCCATCCTGGGATGTCAGAGTGGTGGCTGCTGGCTGCTGGCTACGTAGGCAGGCTTCACAGTGCTTGCTAAAATGAGGAGCTAAGCTATCAGAACCACTGTGAGCCTGGTTCCTATGCAAGAGCAAAACATGTCAGACCAGCTGTCAGTGAAGAGCATCAGGAAAACAAGGGAGAAACCTCTTTAAATGGAAACATAAGTGAATGGCTAGTAAAATCAGACAATTGTAACTTTTATCTTAAAAAATGATCCAAGTGCAAAATGCAATTTTCTTAGAAATGCCAATAAAAATAATTGTCACCTGCCTGGCACTACTTACAGAGAGCAATCTGTCATGAAGAGGCTCAACCGCCCTGCTGTAGGAGTTGGCTTTCACTCTTTGGAATATGCTAGATCAAGAGAACCTTAAAATACGAAAGAAAATATGTTCAAAATTTTTAGGCAAATTGAAGCTTATTTTCAAAGAAAAAAAAAAACAAAAAGGACATTGATACAAAAATGATGGGAAATCTGAACTCAGTTTTGACAGGTGCATGCTAACTTGTTTATTTAATATATAAATGTTGCGGTGAGTATCAGAACAATTCATCTTACGCTTTACATACCTACAGCTATCCTGCTCTGTTTAGCTGTGGTTGGGTTTTAGATATTTCTGTATCATTTAACAGCAAGTCAGAGCTATGACATTGTCACATAGTGTTCCTGTTTTTGAATACAGGCTTTTCTTCTTCAACTATAGAATACTATTTAAATATTCCATTTAAAAACACGTCTTTTAGTAATTTTTCACACCAACTTAGAGTTATTGAGAAAGGAATACTCTTTAATAACTTAGCTGTTAATTTTCCACTTAACAATAATGAACAAGTTATTAAAATTTTATTCAGTGAATCTTCTATACTGATGGTAAAGTTTCTGAATAATAAGATAATGGTATATAATAGGTACAATGGAACAGAGAGTTTTGAAAATTATTTTGTGTTTAGAGAGATTAGAGATGTTACCAGACTTTGCTTCTCTATACAAGACTACATACCAGTACCCTGGCACAGCCGCAATCTAAAAGAATTATTTCTTTTTGGAAATTAAGTTTGTGATTTCCCTGATCCTGACAAAACATGTTCGTGAGCTTACCCCTGGAGTAATCCCAGACTGTGGTGAAAACTGGAGGTACGTGATGCACAATAGTAAATAAGTGCAAGGATAGTCTCAGGATCAGAATCTACAAACCAAGTAGTCTTGTTGGGGCACAAACCCACCTGCCAAAGCGGCGCCTTAGTCAAATGACGCCACAACATTGCACGACCTTTTCAACGCACCTGTGGAACAGGATTTGAAAGCGTGAATGTGGATTTGTTTGTGACAAATACGTCTCCGTCATAGTTCATATCCCAGTACTGAATTTTTTTGTTACTGGCACCAACTGAAATTGTATCTGAGAAATTTAATATATGTGAACTTGAAAAGCCAGGAGCTGCTACCATGACAGCGCAAACAGTTCCATGATGTCAATTAATGTCAGCTAGCTAATACTGGAATTGCCAAAGCCCACTTTCACTTGTGACCTTGTTCACTGGAAAAAAAGATAAGAGTACTAAAATAGAAGTGCAGATATCTGTGAGAAAGTAAACAAAAAGCCAAAAATAGAAAAGCATAGACACGAGATTGACAAATGTTAGAGAAAGAACCGAGGCAGCGAGAGAGCATGCTAGGAGGGAAGGTTACAGTGACAGTGAGGTCTTGTTGAGGAAAAATGATGTCGCAGAGGTGTGTTTTATCTTATGTACATTAACCATTTATTGTCCTGCTGTATGAAGCCAAAAGGTACAATTACAAATATCTGGTCACAATCTTTTTAACAAATGTAGCTAGTTAGTTTTCCACCTCTGACCTTTGTTTCCAGTATAGCTTTTTATGGAATTTAATGAGATATCATTTAATGAGATATCCATCATTTCTCTACCCCCCCCCCGCCCCCAACATGGGAATTACATTATAGTAAAGCAGAGATAATAGATCATTCTCTGCACTCATCTTTTCTAGTTCTTTAAGGAGTGACCAGGTAAGCTATTTCTCATATAGTCTATCTTGGTTTTTTTAATTTTTGACCCTGTGGATTGAATTTCCTTTCCCTGGGAGAACTTACAGACAGCAGACTCGTCAGAGACACTTGCATATATAATTTAAAAAGAAACCACATTTCTGCAGAGCCTGTGGCTCTGAACAGTATGGAGGCAAGTAACTTAACAATTGCTTCAAATCAAGTCCAAGCAGCCCCTCTGTCCATTCAGCTCCTTTCCCCTTCTCTTCTTTCTCCAGTAAAAGATAAAAAACTGTCTAGGTTTTGTTTATTTGTCTTACACATGAGGTTAACAATATATTCCTACTTTGCAATTTAATATTCTCTGCATAAAATGTGATCTGCATAGCTCATGTTAACAATATTGTTAAAGTAACATCTGTTTCAGTTTATCAATGCCTGCTTCACTGACATATAATAAGCCTTAATTAATATTTTTATAAGTACTTGCTGTTTTCTGAAATGACTATAATAAACTAAATACACTTAAATAATAACACAATAATTGTGTTATTATTATTCTGTGTAACAGGTGTAGATACATTTGTACTTTATATACACACTCACTGTATCACATGGGCTAAGACAACTATACCTGAAATTTTGTATTCGAGAACACCAGAATTACTCCAGTCAAAACAAAATTCAGAAATGCCAGTCCAAGCCTTCGTGGTTTTAATGCGATGACTGTTTCTTACCACCATTAAGTCTGTGGGGATCAAAGAAAATGTTCACTGAGTTAAGATGTGCTGAGAAAAGTGTAAAGAAGAGCATAAATGGCTCAGGAATTCCAGGAATCCCACTAGCTTAAACAGTCTTTTATTAAAAGCAAGTGTTCTCATAGTTGAACGACTTCCAAGAAGGGCCTCAAGTGATGAAAGTATTTCCATCAAATGTGAAAATACTTGAAAGATGCTTATTCCATGTGAAAACATTTCCACCTTTCAGAAAAGCCTGAATACAAAACTCCTTCAATGAATATATTCTCATACAAGGTATTAATTTTCAGAATTGATATATAAAATTCCTCCTATTTTTGATATCAAACAGATTATAATGACTTCCATCTCCTATAACAGCAAGACAAAATATTTCAGAGTATTTTGCAAAATAGACACTTCAGTTCTATAGTGAAAAATTTTACATTCCTCCTCATCATGACATTGCTCCCATTCCCCTCAGGGCATAATTGACCTGGAAATATCATAGAGCATCTTCAGAGAAAAAGCAATGGGATCTCTTTCACACACGTCACAGCACAGCAGTCAGTCTTGTTGGCTAACTGTGCAATACAGACGTACCCTATATACCCTGTATCCTCCTACCCGCCCCCTACCTAAACCACCAATAACAGTACCTCCTGCCCTCAACAAAAATCATACAAGTGCGTAGACCAGAAACACTGTGAAATGGTCAGCTATCCAGCAGAATTTCAGCCACCAGGACTGTCTCCTTTTACTGGTTCCAGTTTTATCCTTTCTTTCCATCTTCTCAAGCTGTTTTTCTCAGATAGAACGAAGGAGGTAAGCCAGTGTCGTGTGCCCAAACAGCTCCTTTTCAGATCATTGTAAGATTTTCTCTGAACCTCAACCACTCCCTGCCCTGGGAGTTACTACTCTTGTAAAATGCAAGTCATGGCAAGATTGGAAAGCAATAATGAAATAAGCTGTGTCCCCCACATCCCCCGTTCTTGCACCTGAATGGAGTAAGCAATGCAGTGGTGTGGCTCTTACAGCTGCCACAGGTCTCTTGGGTAACTTTCTAGGGAGCCATCAGGCCCTGGGGGTTCAGCAGTAATCAGGAGACTGTGAGTGCTGACTGCCAGTGACCTGCAGGTTTTGGAAGCCTGTTCCGTCTCTTGTGCAATCAGAAAACACAAACCTGCATGAGACCAGCAAGGTACTGGTAATCATCAGCCAGCCAAAAAATGTGAGCTCACATTAGAACCATGATGTGGGTTTTTTATTTCCTATTTTATGATTTTTAGGTGTTCAGTTATGCTGAATAATCTTTATTTGATTATAAGAACTTCTAAATTGGCCACATTTGGGGAACACACAGATAGCCAGTGCCTTTTTCATGCAAATGTAACTTCCAATACATATAGAACTTGATTCAAAAGGAAATGGGAGCGTGTATGCCAGAAGGATGTAAGAGATCATGACAGCACCCGAAGGAATGTGTGGCCCAGGGAATATAGCAGGTATCAAATCAGTTTGCATTGTGTAATAATTAACTGCACACGTTTTGGCCATTGTTTAGCTTCTAGTTCCAGCATCTGAAAAATTCAAACGTGCCTCAGCGGCACAGAACATCATGAGGATTCTTGGATGCTTCTAAAGCTTTTGAAAGATGCTCAGGAAGTGCAGATTTCCATAAACCGTATCAGTCAAGCTACTAAGTATGACTGAAAAGCCAAGGATCGTGTTTCATCTCATGGATTCTAATGGCGAGAAATGTGCAAGTTACATAACTAACCACCAAGTGTCACTGTTCAGTATTTTAACATTTTGACGTCTTTGTTTTCAAGTACTTCGAAAATCTCTATTAGATGCAGTCCTGTAAATGAGGATTTTCCAACAATAAGAATATTTTTAAGCTAAAAGAGACAGGCATATCTGCCACACAAGGTACGGGAAAACTCAAGTGTCTGGGTATGCGGCTTTCTTGAGCAAGCCACCAAGTAATGTCTGAACTAAATATTGTTCATATTACTGGACATAATAATGTAAGCCCCATTGACAATGAAAAAAACCTTAGGAATCAGATTTTATTTGTAAGCCTAGCAATGTAAACTATTGTTTAATGCCATTGCCATTAATGCAAATGCCATTCTTTTTTAAGAAAGGTAGACAACCCTTACTGAGAAATTGTCAGATGCTTTGTCAAGAAGGCACAAGATGCACTATCAAAAAAAGTGAACACATTTTAAATAAGTTCCTATTTTGAGAAATAATTTAACCTGACTTTAAAATGTTGTAACAGTGGACATTAGACATCAGGAGATTGAACTGCAATCCTGGTGTGAGGTGCCAAGCTAGTCTTCCCCGTTTCTAGAATGTTAATACAGGTCATAATCTTTGATTGGCACAAAACCAGAATTTGCTGACAGACATTCATGTCAGCTGCAGCTCATGAAGAAATTTCCAACCAGCCTTAAAAAATAAAAAACAAACTACCTTACTCTATATATAGCTTCCCTTTCTTACTACTTCTGCCCCCCCAGCTGAACTCTAAGCACAGCTTGCCAGTGCTGTGGCGTTCCTGATGTGCCCCCGTGTAGCTGCAACTGGAAGGATGTAAAAGAGCTGCATGGATTTCCACACGTATTTGTATTGTAGTTCTCCGTAGACTTTGCTATGCTGTAAGTGTAATGTTCCTTAGAAAGATCCTTGCTGCGTGCTAATTCTGGTTTATCTGGGTGAGCACTCAGTCATTCGGAGTTAGCCATTTGACGTGAATGCAACAGCCAGGAGTGCACGGGTAAGCCAATCTCTTCTGACATAATCCCAGGTGACCAAACCTGTGTAGCCTGCCTTTTATTTCAAATGAGTGCCTCTCCCACAGATCCCAGCCAAGCTCCCTGCACTATCGACAGTCTGTGACGGTTTTCCAGCATAGACAACCCTTACGAATAATAATTTCTAGATGCTTCTGAATGAGGACAAACCCTGAAACGGGGGTATTAGGCCTTGGCTGGATCTGATGACACTCCACCCTTCCCTCCTGTCTGCACTGTATAGCCTTCCAGCGGAAAACTGTTCTCCGCAGTAGTTTTTGCATGTATGGAAACAAGAGTATGTTGTCAGGGCCCTGAGTGCACAAATAGACCTTCATGGCCCCACTTGGTACCTCCACCCACACCTTCTGCCCACGGGCCACTATGTTTAAGCTCAGCCCTAGGCCTTCAGCAGAGTCACAGTCATGCCTGTGGCTGGCCACGGACTCTGCTGATCTGGACTGTAACCTGTGGACTGAATTCCCAGCTTGACCTCAGAACTGCCTGGTGATCATGGGACTGTGCCTGACTCTGGTTAACCTCGCTGGGCCTGACCCTGACCGGCGGGTTGCCTTCTGGGCTTTACCTTGTACTTGCCCCATCACTATGAACTTGCCTGACCATCTGAACTCACGGTTGAACATCCCCAGACCTCACCTGCTTGGGTACTGTGGGACGGGGCCCTGGCTGGTGAAGCCCCTGCCCTGCCGACTGCGTTCTCGCTCTTGGTTCCATGTTCTCTGGAAAGCAGATGGCTTTTCTTGCTACCTGGCTTGTATAGCATAAGCCCAGGAAAAACGAGTCGCCTGTAGAAACTGTGTGAAGAAAGCAAGTGTGTGAGAGGGTGAATCTGCAGTGAAAGAGCATATGAGATCAAGAAACTGAAATGCAGAATTATATGTTTCTGTGAAATTGGTCGTAGGAAACTGGGTAAAGGTTGGTAGGAAGTGACAGACACTAGGATGTGATACTTCCTGAGAAGGGAAAGGACATAAAATAATAAAGGAGAAACAGTAAGCAAAGAGGGGCAAAAGCAAAATTAGCAAAAGCTAGTAGAAATTATAAAAGAGCAAAAATATTAAAAACCTAAAATAAAGCATGCTCAACAGTACCAATCCTAACACAGAACTCTGTGGGATTTTACTGTAAAAACCTTTTATTCCTTATTCTATTTTTAATAAGGATTTCCGATAATCTTCCATGGCAACCAAATCTCTTTAAGAGCCTTTGGTGAAGGAAACAGACAAAGGGTTTCCAGAAATCCAAGTCCACTCTTGAGCCTTTATCAATTCTGGACAGCACCATGGGGGGAAATAGTCATGTAAATACTGTCCATGTCATCCACCACAATTTTAATCTCTGTGAGTCAAAGTAGAATCCGTAACAGAAAATTCAAGCATGGATCTTAAAGGAGAAGAGTCAAAAGAGAAGCGCATACAATGCCTGTATCAGCTGTTATTCAAGTTATTTAGTCCACTCTTAGGCTGACCTAAACACTGACGTGCTTAATGCCATCCTGCATATTCCGGTAACAACAGACAATGTATGAATCTTCATAAACAGAATCAGCTAACAAAAAATAACAGTTCCAATCTATTAGCAAAAGAGGCTGTTGGAGAGAAACATTACTGAAGTTCTTGTGCTGAAACAGCAGAGGGACAGAGTAATCGTATCTTCTTAGTATAAGGTACTTAGACTTTTCTCCGGAGTGTCTGAGGCAGGGTATTATAGAAGACAAAATCCTAAACCAGACAAGGCACACCCAAGATCTGATCAAGTAAGGTAAGATCTTCCCTATGAAACTAGTATAGTAGAGGAGAGCTAGTGAATTTTGGTGTGTTTTTTTCCAAAACAAAAAAGATCAAACAAAAAAGTACTCCTACGTTTGAGAGATCATGTAGTGAAATACAGATGAAAAGAAGGTGCACGGTGCCCGTCTGGTGGCATTTGACACACTGTGCAGGCAGCCATTACAGGGCCACCTGCAGAGACTTGGCAGCATAGCCCGTGCGCGGCCAGGTGGATGAAAGACTTGCTGGGTAGGAGCAGTTCAGCAGTCCCCCAAGCTGCCAGGCCTCCTTCACCCTCCTCGCTGGCGGGGTGAAGACTGCCAGCCGTGAGACACCGGAGGCTGGTGGGTTTTGGGTAGTACCGAGTACTAGAGAGTTCTCTCCTCTGAGGCTGAGGAGAGAGAAAAAAATGACAACGTAAAGAGGTAAAACTGCCACAGCCCTTTTCAGTCCCACCTACACTGTTGGGACAGGGACATGCTGCCCCACCTCCTGGAGAAGGGCTGAAACCGTTCCTCATCAGCCTCACGCTTAGGCGCTTTCCATCCTTTGCCTCCCCAAAAGAAGGAATCGGTATTTTTGCCTCATTTAACAATGGGGTTTTTTAAGCAATTCTGTATCCTGCCCTGAAAGCACCATTTGTGGCTGGTACCGGTACAGTGACCTACCCACACCTTAGGCACAGCTAAGGCCGAACCATGCCAGCAGCTCTTCACCCCGTGACCTCCGCGGCCCGTCCGGCCCCGGCCTACGGCAGCGGCTGTGACAACCAAAAGGCAGCCGCGGCCGGGGCCGCCAAGGCGGGAGGCAGCGGCCGCCATGTTGGGACGGAGCGGCGCCTCCCGCGCGGTCTCGCCGCCGCGGAGGGAAGGCAGGGGCTGGACCCGCTAACGCCCCGGCCCACGCTTCAGCCCCAAGGATAGGTGACACACTCCCGCTTCGCCCATGCGCCCCGTGCCGGGGGCCGCACCGAGCGGCGGCGGCAGCGCGGGCCGCTGAGGGGAACCTCCACCGACAGGCGCGTCGTCCTCTTCCCCCCCCNGTGCGCTGAGGGGCGGGGGAGCTGCCCAAGCGGCAGGGGAGCGGAAACCGGAGGCGGCCGGGATGCGAGCGTGGCTGCAGTAACGGGGCCTGCGGGGGAAACGAGTGTTTTTACGACCAGTAAACTGTTCTTGCAAACACCCTTGAAGAGTAGACGTGGTCTTTTGACTGTCCTGTGGGCCCAGGTAGTGGTTCTCCAGCAGTGGCTTTAGTGTGGAAACTGCTCCGTAATTAACAATAATAAATATAGGCAATTAATTTGAATTGAGTTGACAGGAGCAGGAACCTCAGAACATTTCATACCAGCTTTCAGTTGGTTAAAGCATTAATTACAGTCAGTCACAGCACACCTAAATGCGCGGTGTTGCCTGTGTAAGAAGCATGTACTTGTTCAGTTCATCTATCAATTTTCTCGGTAACGTAGCAAAGACATGCTCATGATTTTCTTGCGTTCTGCTGCCAGATCTTGGTTTGTGGTTTGGTTTTTTTTTTCTATTTTAGCAAATTCTATATTAGAAAACATGCATTGTCCAGAGAAGAAAGAAAACACAAATAAACCTTTACTGGTTTTGTAAGTACAGTAAAAATCTGTTCTGAGGAAATTATTAGGGTGGCATGGGGGTTGGAGAACCCCTAATTAATACTACTTTCATATTACTTCTAGGTGCTTCTGTAACTTAAATATAGGGAGAAACTAAGACTCTCAGTCCTGCTTTTTGCTTAACTTTAATTAGCTGTTTCTGTTCTGGGAAATACTGGTGTACTTAAAGCAGTGTTGCATGTCGCAAGGTTTTCTGAGGCTTTGTTCACCTGCTCTGACAGGCTTGGGTTGAACGGTAGTACCTGGTACTTAGCAATTTCTTTGGTTTACAAGGGGGTATATCCAAATGACAGCATCACGTAAAAGTAACATGATGTTTTACTTACGTAAAAAAAAAAACCCAACAAAAAAACAAAAAAAACAAAAACCCAAACAAACAAAAAAAACAAAACCAAAAAAAATTTACGCTGTGCCGTAAAACTCTGCATTCTGGCGTGCTGAATCTTGATTTGTAAGCTTGTGTGCCTGTTCTTGTGTTGGCATTAAGGCTGCTATACTATTAGAAGCCAGTGCTGTCAATCACAGCTGTTCTTCTATTTAATCTTTTATGTAACCTACCAGGGATTACTGACTTCTCACTTCCTGTAATACAGGATTTAAAAAATACTTTTTTTAATTGAAAAAAAAAAAAAGAAAGAAAGAAAAAAACCTTGCTCTGCATATTTTTCTCTTCTTGGCTTGATTTGACTCTTTTAGAAGCAAGCAAACAAATATTCAGAGTATATGGTCACTCTTTATAAACATAGAATGGCCAACTGCCTCAAATTCTCACAGCTGGAAACTGTACTTTTCTACCACTCTTGTGCAAGTAGCTCCGTTTCCCAAACACACTTGATGAGGTCATTCACCAGTGACCTGTGAAGAAGCTTAGGTTTCACAGGATGTTTGGGAAAGCCCTCTCACAGATGGACAGGTAATTTAGGACATTGTAACACAGTTACAATGTAGTAAATGCAGTAAGTTTAAGTAGCCAGTTTTTGCAGTAGACAGAGATTATAAGGATCTGTCCTTGCTTCCATTCTATTCCACGTACACAGCTTTTAATAGTATTAACAGCAAACTTGCCCCTTTCTATTTTACTCATTGTCGTAAAAAAGGCTGAACTTAGAAGAGTTGCTGATGAGCCTGTTTTCCGGAGCAACCACGTGATGAACTGACACGCTTGTGGAAACAGTGCTCTCACCTAGGATAGTTAGCTCTGAGCTGATTTTTTTTTTTTTTGGAGGGGGGGAATAAAATACTGCTATTATAATAGATGATTCTGTCAAAATGTTAGATCTAACCTTAGGGATAGTTTAAAAAAACATACAATATCCAAAATGGAGAAACATTTTAAACCGTGAGGTAATCCCGTCCTACAGACCTTAAATGCAGGAAAACCAGAACTAAGAGGAAAAAAATGACCATCCTCATGGGAAGTATGGAAGAGCTTCCGTATGAGAATTGGCTGAATAGATGAGGGCTGGTGGTCCTGGGAGAGACACAGTGAGAGGAGATGGGTGTGGTAAAGGTCAATACAGACCTGAGCTCCTGGAGGAGGCAAGTGGGGAAGAGTCTGCGCAAGTTCATGGAAGAAAACTTCATTGAGGACCGTTACATAGAAATGTAATGTCTGTGCTCCAGGGGTTCTCCCAAGACACAAATATCTGGAGCCTGTGGAGTATGTTGCAGAGTTTGCAGTCACTTTTTACAGTCTGTGGAGTGATGTGAGGACCTGGGTACGTCTGTGTTTTAAGGCTTTATACATGAAGCAGTCAGAATTGCAGGCAGCAGAAGAGCTGCCTATGGATGTGTAATTAGCTAATATTATACATCAGGTTGATGATGGGATTCTTCTGTATAGAGCTGCCTGCGGGGTGTTTATTGCAGTGCTCTGTAAGGACGTAGACATATTGAAGGTATTCATGTCATCTGAGTTGCTTTTGGAGAAGCTAGCTGCAAAACACTCGAGCACGATAAAAAAAAAATTTATTCTTCAGGATGGGAGTTGCATCTTGTTTATGTACCCCTATTACAAAGGGGCTGTAATAGGCCTACTACAAAGGAACTGGAAGCACCAGTTAGAATACAAAGATTGTGTATAACAATTCATATAGAACAGATCAGGGAACTTATTATAAAATGCTTCCATCTGTAATCTGGTTTTGTAATAGAGGAGAAGAGTGAAAACTGGGGCTTTGTTGCTTAATCTTTAGACAGAAATATGTAGACAGGGTAAAATTGCATCCAGCCCTGTGTTTAAACTCTAGGTAGTGTGAGGCTTGGAAAATAATAGGGAAAAATGTATGTGTATTTAATATAAATACCAGGAATAATTTATGGATGAAATATGATTACCCAGAAAAGATGTATAACTTCAGGTTATAGTAAAGTTTCTTGGGTTTATAGTAGTATTTTAAATAGGAACATCTTTGGAGTAATTTTGGAATTCCTGAATTGCAAGGAAATATGTTGCTAGCTTACGGGAGTTGAGATGGTTCAGTCTTTTTCAGCTATCTTCATGTCCTTAAAGTGTGCAGTAGCTCTCAGACAACTGTTTTTTCCACTGTTTTTGCATAATTTTCTCCCTTCCATTCTTAACCCTGAAATAATTCCAGGGGTCTCTATTGGTGTCATGACTTCTATTACTAAATGTGTGTAGTGAAACACTGTTTTGTTTTGTTTTCCTTTAACTTTTGCCTGTTCTTCTGATGCGATTTGTGTTTAGGTAGTTATGTGTCCAGAACTAAGCACTCCCAACATAATTTGAGGGATGGATAAATATGACTTTAGTTTCCCAAGTTAGTATTCCATAATCTGATTTACAATAGAAGGGCTAGCATGAAAAAACAAAGCATGGTAATAGTAACTTATTAAGCTACAAGGTATAATCAACAGTCACAAGTATTGAGATAATTGGGTTGGCTGAAAAACTACGTAGTTTAAAAAGGATTTCGGCTGCTGCCCAGTAGAAAGATGTTTTGCTAAATGCTTGTGCCTTAGAGAGGAAAAGGAAAATGGTAACTAATTTCATGTACCTGTCTACTGAGTGAGAAACACAATGTTGATCCCTCTTTTAGTTGCAGACGTTCCATACTGCTGCGCCTTGCAGAGATGTTCAGGACTTGACTAATGGGGTTGCCATGGCGCAGGTACTTCACCACATGTAAGTTGATACTTAAGTTTGAAGTGGAGGTGTTTAATTTCTTGAGGTTTTTGTGTTTGACGTGCATAGTTGCTCTCTCCCACCCAAAGGTTTTTTGTATAGTTAAACTAGACAGAAACTTATAGCTGAAGAGAAAATATACCTTTATATTGTTGTTTTGGGGATGATATAATAGTTGAATAATAATGTGATAGAGTGGAGAAGGTGGTGGTGAGGCGATATACTAATACTACAGTATTAAATTCATACTTAAAGGTAATTGGGCAAGAATGATACAATCTTTCTCACTTTTACCATCAACATTATTTCCATGGATATTCATGCTTCAGGCAGTAAGTTCCTCTTTAGAATGAGGAACTAAAAGTTCAAAAGGCATGTCTTCGTGCTCTCTGCTTCTTGGGATTGCTCAATTGATAAAGATTTAAGTTCGAGGATTTAAATTATAACTAACTATTGGTGTGGAAAAAAGAATTGTGAAACTTCAATGACAATTTTATTATTAAAAAATAATAGTGGGCTAATTAAAAGCAAAATCATTCCTATTTTATTGGTGTGATGACAAATGGTACTGGGTTGAGTGACACACTAGTTTTGAAATTTAAAGTTACTTCAGAGGGTTGTAGCATGAGACTTTTATTGAAAGAGTATCTTGCTACAAGTCATCACTGCAATTTTATTATTGTTGTTGGCTCAGGTAATAAAGGAGAAGTCTGAATTAGCATCTCCTGCTCAAACTATATTTTTGATTATCAAGAAATTACTTAAAACGAACATCACCCTCCCCACACCCCCCAAAA
>VZTL01077049.1:3415-17419 GCA_013400535.1 Scopus umbretta | reverse complement strand
TCTGTTAGTCCTTCATTCCACGTGAAGATTCAACACAGCTCTGTTGCCTATAGCCCTTCCCTACACCAGCAGCAGGTTCTAAAGTTCATGCCCTTCTGTGTTTAGGGAGGGTAATGGTCTTTGGATGACATCTTGAGCACTGCATTAGCATAGCATGTTCTATGTGTGATGTTTTCAGTCACTGACACAGAAGAAAGGCACTCATACAGGGTGAGGAATGGCTTCTGACACGGCCAGTTGCTGAATGCAAGATGACTTTCACAGCTCTAACTGAATTGTGTGCAAAGGCATTAAAGCCCCTGCAGAGAAATCAAAAATCATAGGCTAATTTGGGTTCATGGGGACCTCAGGAGGTTATCCAGTTCTATCTCATGCTTAAAGCAGAGTCAGCTATGAGATCAAACTCAAGATTCTAGTCTCCATTGCCAACCTAAGACAAATGCCTTAGGTCTACCAGAAACCTCTTAAGATCCTTCCCTTCCACTGCAGGAACATGTGTGAAGAAGCTGAACCCTTACCCAGACTGGAATCTTGGCCACTGGCACAGGGTGTTCTTGATGCTGGCTATGGCAAGGAACAGGCTTTCACAGATGTTGATCTTTGCAGGGCTTTCTTTCAGGGTCTGGTGGTGGGGCTCCAAGCTGCACTGCTATCTAGAGTCTACAATGTTAAGATCTTGCGAGACAGGGTAAGAGTTGTCCAACTAGCTGTCAGGCTCAGTAGAGCGCTTCCAACCAGAAGAGGTAAAGATTTTCTGTAACAGTGGAATGCTGTTATATGATTTCCAAGATCTCTTTGTTACCCCCGCCTTTGGGAAAGTGCCAGTCTTCTCCATGAACTTTATTGAGCATTGATCACCAGTTCTCTTAGACCCAGCAGCAGCTGTACAGTTAGCCATGATGCTTCTACTGGGTAATTCTGCTGCTGGAGAAACATTTGGACCTCTCCCAGTGCAGGCCGACAGGTGTCATGTCCTTGGGGGCTTAGGTGACACCTTGCAGGGTCTTCTGAGAAGTTTCCCTTGCCGTTAGGGAAAACAGCATTGGAAAATATGGTGGGAAGGAAAGCACTCTGAGTACAGAAATGGAAATAGCAAAGTCAGGTAAGAAAGAAAGGATATTGAGGCAGGAGAAAGATTGGATAGAAGAAGTGCAGTTGCAGAGTCTTGAGAGCTGGGGTACAATAGCACAGACATTTTTTTTTTTGTTTATATTGTATGAGTAAGTGCTCCAGAGTGTTAGATCTCAACAGTACAAGAGAATTGTATTATTGTATGTGTGGTTGATACGATCTGGAGGACTTTACAATAATGTAGTCTTCTCATCAGCAGTTGTTGTGCACTGGTGGGTAGTCACCTGGATCAGAGTTTCTGACTTGGTTCCGCAATATGAACCGATACCTGCTAAGCAGGGATGAGTGGGGTACTTACTTCAAAGGTCACACTAGAACTCTAATGTAGATGTATACAAGTTACTTTTCTGTCTGTCCCCAAGGCTTTTTGTTTGATTTGATTTGCTAAGAGTTTTTATCTTCCCTTTCAGGTGGATGTTGCTTAGATTATTGAAACTTACTGTTAAATTTTCTAGGAGGCAATGGTGGAAAGACACAGGACAGCTTATTGGCATAATTAATGACAAATATTTATGCTAATATGTAATTATTGGAGATGCAATTTCTTTCTGAAAGAGTCTCAGTTTTGTTTTTCAAATTTAAGCTAATTGTCTTTGACTACTATCTAATACTAAGATGTGAATTTCAGATTTTTGTTTTAATGAAGCTATTTTCATCAGCACCATTGTAAAAGTTATATGATTATTTTGCTTATATTTGTAACACTTTATCAGTGAGAGTCTTTCTGGGTTGTTTTATTTTTCATTTGATTTGTCTTCTAAGGCCAAATTATTAATTTCTTTAGTGACACCATTCAGGTGTCTGCTGTTTACCTTTTGCATCTTAGATGACCTTCAAAATAGTCATTATTTTGCCTTAGTAAATTTCACTTCTTTGTTCAGGATGATGAAGATCTACTACAAGATTCTTTCTATGACCATGTTGACAATTTTCCAATCATCTGGAATTTTTCTAGTGCTCTTCAATGTATGCCAGAAAATTATATTATTAATTTAGAGGTTTCCTCAGATAATTTATTTAAGACTCTTGAACTTAAGATATCTGAGTCTGTGGTTTTGTAAATGTTTAATTGTCACAGAGACTACCTCGTATCCTCCTTTGTTGCTCATGGTTAATTTTTTGATTTATCAGTAATACCTTAAGAAGTAGATACTTAACTTGATTCATTCCAAATGCCACTGGAATATCTAGTGAGCATTTCTACTTTTCCTTGATCACACTTCATGATCTTGCTGTCTGGATCTAGCTATTGACTTACAATTAATTCACTGAATTTATTGCTTCTGGAATGTTTTTTGAATGCCTTACTGTTTAAAAATTGTTGCTTTGTGATAACTCACTCATTCTTTTGACTTACTGACTTCATTACCCACTTATTTCTGTTTATAGTTTGTAATCATTCTCATTTAATTTGTTTTTAATCCCCTCTCCATATATACATGTACATACATGTACGTATGCACATGTACTATATGCTTCTGTATGTTTATAGGTAGAAATACACAATTCCTGTCATTGTTTTCACCAAGAAAGATATCTTCTTAGCTCAAGTATCTTTTTTTGAATCTGAGGAACCTTCGTTTCTTGGGCATCTAGCAAGATGTTCCTGAAAAATTCCCAGTTGTTTTAACACTCCTTCAGTTAAATGCATGTTCCCAACTCTAATCTCAGCTGTTCCTCTAAGTTTCAAAAACTGCAGGTTTTAAAAGATCCAACAAGAGATATTTCAGGTTGCTGACATATCCTGTTTGCATTAAATAAATCAAACCTCATTTCATTAGGCAATTTTTCAATTTTTATAAAAGCCATTAACTGTTCCTTATTTATCATAATGAGGTCCATTATGGTGAGTAATTGATAATGGACATTACTGAGTAACGTGATATCCCATGCAGGATTTCTGTGTTAAGAAAAAAATCCATTATTTTCAGAAATTTCTGAAGTTGTATTACTGGCTGTGTAGACTGAAAAAATGATCTGCAGCATAAAAGATGCTTACGGTAATGGAGTTTTCCTTTCTGCTTTTAGTAACCAGATTCTTTGAGACAAAGTTTCTCCTATATTTTTATGAAATGTGGTAGTCTGTTACAGATACCTCCTGGTTTGATTTTGTTTGTTTAACTAATTAATACTTCAACCACAAACACTGGGGAGTCCACTCAGTCATCTATGACTTTTTAATCATGTAAGAGGATATTGGATGCAAAATATCACCACCATCTGACCTGGTTTTCCACTGCAGCTTTTATGGAACACATTAGACATTAAATGCAATCCTGCAAAATGCACAGGACACACCCCATCAAGTTTCTCTATTACTAATCACATAATTTCTTTTCTCCTACGTGACCACTTCAAATGATTCTTCCTGACTCTCCAGGCTCCACACAATAGTATTCATAATACCTCTCAGCATACTTATTTGCTTTTTGGTTTGTCATTAAAAAAATGATGCTTTTAGTTGGCTTATGTGCTTGGATATGTATGTCTTATTCTGTCGTCATCATTCTCTTCTTTCATGCAGTTTGAGTAGATTAAATCTTCCTGACTACTTCATCTGTCAAGAACACTGGTACATATTGTGCTGAGATGAAGGCCATAGAACCATGTGATCTTTTATTTCCTTAGAGGTTACCTTGCTGTTTTATTGAACCAAAATCTTCCCTTACTTCTCCTACCACCACTACTATTGAACCCCATTATCTTCTGCCTGCTTTTTAATCTTACTTGAAAAACAACATTTCTAAAGTGTCAGCTGTTTAGCTTTTTTCAGCTTTTCTCAGCTCCCTGGTTGATGAATATTGTAAGAGGTAGAAACTTACCTGAAATAAATAAATATTCCTAGGTTCAAAGCTTTTTAATTGCCTTTAGTGTTTCCTGTTAGATGGGAGAAATCATCCAGCCACCTGTGGTGTATTGTGGCATATATCTTAGGCACATGCCCAAGATACTTCTGGGGCACTTCTGTGTACCCTGGTTTGAGCCGAACATCATCTCTCTTAATTTTCCTCTGCTAAACAAATAGATTAGTTCTTACAGAATGTTCTTTTCTGACGTCTTACTCGGTATCAGGTAGTTATTTGATACTTCCAGATGGGAAAATAGATTCTAGAGACTCTTGAAATTGGCAGTGAGAACAGGCTAATCTTTGTATTTTCTCACTTAGTTACTTACCACTGGAAGACTGGAAGATTTGCTGTGAAACTGACCCAGCTGATCCACTAGGAAATCCCATATATGCACAGTATATGAACTTCAGTATCATGGACTTCTCTATTTTGGCTACCGGACTGAACTTCATGCAGAGTTTAAATCTTTTCTCTTCACAAGGCTGGATGCAGATAATACTAGATTTGGTGCTGGTCACAGAAAATAATGACTATTCATCTTCGTTGCTATAGCAAAACCACATATATACAGCAAAGCTTATAAACACTACTTTGCAAATTCTGATGGAAACTCTGCTGCTAACTCCTCTATTTATACTTCACAGTGTCTGTATGAACTAGCTTTTATTCATCATTTAAGTCAGTACCATCCTGTGTCAAAAATTGTCAGCAAAGTTCAAATACCAGATGAAGATCACACACCTCAGGCAGTATGCATGAAAATCAACGATATATTCCTGTAATTGTTCATAAAAGATCCAAACAGGAGGATTCTACTGTGCCATATACTCAGCTCTTTCCTCTCATGGTGATATACAGCTTAAACTCCACCTTTGGTCTCTCCCTGTTTGCAGCCCTGGCTGCTCTATAGCCTAGTTCTGCTCCTTGTTGTGGAAGCATTTTGAAATCATTGTGCCTTTGTTTTCTGCAAGGCAAGATTTATAGGGAAGGTAATATCCTTTATTAGACCATTTGGTTCATTTGGAAAAAATGGACATTCTTGCGGGGTCAGAGTCCCTTCATTACACTTGTTTTTTGCCTGCTTGGTTTTTCCATTTCTGAGAGCTCTGCTTAGAGAAAGCAGGCCTGCTCATTTTGTCCTTTTCAGTTGCTACATTTTCTTCCAGTGTAATAGAGAGAACACATGTACTTGTGTTATTTTGTGGAGACTTGTGTTGTTTTGTGGAGACTTGTGTGCTTGTTTTTCCAAAATCCAAAATAAAAATAATAAAACCAATTTTAGGCCAAACATCTGTATTTTGGCCCTGGTATATGGAAACCTCACTCCCTCCAGGTTTTTTGGAAAAAGTCCTGGACTGATATGATCAACTTCTTTTTTCTTAAAGAAAAAATAAAATTCTGCTTTACCAGTTACATAAGAGGCAGAGAAAGACCCTATGGAGAATAACAAGATGTATGTATTGATTTTAAAATGACAAACAGAACATTCTGAGTACTTGCAATTTTTTTCTTCTGCTGCTTACCCCCCAAATAATGGAAAAACAATCCATGTTGTGTAAGAGACTGTAGGTTGTGAATATTTTTAAGGTCCAGTGCAGCCCTGAATTCCAGACCCATGCAACTTCTCAGATGTCTAGCAGAGTTTATGTAAGTTTTGACTGAGTTAAATACCAATATATTTTTGCTTGACAGCATGACCTATGCAAGTGGGCAAGAAGTTCTTACACTCTTCTAGTAATCCCATTCTATGCTTTTCTTACTCTGTTTACTTCTCCCTGAAATGACCGTGACCTTCTGCCAGATTTTCTTGAAGGTTATGCTAATCTTTATTGGCAAGAGAAACAGTAGCTGGAGCAAAAAAGTGAAAGAGAATGCCACATGAGAATGAACAGCATGCAGAGCGTGAGAAGTTTCTGCAATAGCTGGAACTGGAGCAGCTTTGTCAGCATGCAGTCCCTGGAGCAGTAAGTGGGGATGTACACACTGAAATATCCTAGAATGAAATCTTAATTAATTTTCTCATACTCAGAAAGGCATTTGGGATAAATAATTTGCTAAGGCAGGTGGGTGCACCTCAGGTACTTTGTGTGAAATTTTGCTCATTTCATGCAGCCCCTTATTTGGCCCCAAATCTAATTTCTTCTGTTTCAAAGCAAATTAATGTGCATATCTGGCTGTATGAACAAATGGAGAAAGATCTCCATATCCATGTCCCTCTTGCCTGAGAATTCTGTGTATAGCCTTTCACATATAAATGGCAAAAGTGTTTATGAGCAGGGTCGAGATAACTTCCCATAAAACTTTCTGACCTGGTATCAAATAATCACAGCCTAACACATGGCCAAAATTAAGCTACCTCATGTTAGATTCATGCTGATCAGTATATTTAACAAGATGGGAGTAGTCTCATGGAGAGGGGGGAATGGGTTAATGCCACTCTCTGTAAGGATTTCAGATTGCTGCTGTTTCATAGTAGATCCCCAGCACTGCAAGTTAAGCCACTTTGGGCTCTTGAACATTGCAACATCTGTAGCATGGTTCAGGGCCAAAATGCAAACAGTTATGTCACATCTACTTTACAAGATGGAACATGGTTTAACCAAGTTGAGGGACAAGCATGCTGTAACGAGGCCCCACAATATGTTTGTTTTTGTAGAGCAGATGAACCCTAAATTAGTACCAGATGTCAGTGCTAGACCTGCTGTATAGGGAACACAGCAGGGAACTAGCAATTATGGTGGAGCCACTGTGAGGCCATATTTAAGGTTGCATTCTGTTTTACACTTACAGTGAGAACTCAGTGTTTTGCTGTTATAGTAAAACACCATATTGCTCCTTCCAGTGTCGGTCCTTGTGTGTATCTACTGTGGGATGACCAAGTGCCTTGTGCTCTCAAGCCAAGGTACTTTTTGGCTTTGGAGTGCCCAAACAGCATAAGTATGGCCTATTTCTATTTGTGCTCTGCACTGAGGTCATGAAGAGTGGTGTGAGCTTCTTCCTTCTTGGTTTGCTTCAACTGCCTTTGGCTTCAGATGTAGCTCTGCTCTCATCACAGGCTGCAATGTTTTTGGCCTTGTGATCATTTTTCTGTCATTTTGCTTGTCAGTTTGTTCATTAGTTACTTAGCAATTTTCTTTGTTTTCCTGGACTTTTTTTGTTGCCAAGAACTTCCCTCTTGGCAAAGAGGGAAAAGAGTTTTCCAGTTTGAGTTAAGCCATGTGGCTTCCAATAGCCTTTTAGTTCTCTGGCTCAGAACAGTTTAGCCCCCTATGCCACATGGCTTTTTTGTGACAAGGTCTTTGTTCTTGCACCTCCCATCACATGCGTCAAGGGCATGTGTCAGGAAGAATCTTTATTGACAGGAAGACAATTCCTTATTTTCAGAAAGAATCCCTTATTCTGGAGATTCTGCTACCTCCAAGTCCTTCACTTCCTCATCTAGAAAATATCTTGAATGTGGTTTCTTGGTCTTAACTGGAAATCCATGAGGACAACTTCAGACACCAGCAAGACAATTCAGAGGACAAGGACTACATGCTTAAAAGGTCTTTTTTCTCATCAATGTCTGTGTAGTTTTCCTTTGGTGCAACAGAGTGCAAGGGTAGTTCAAGGAAGATAATTCAATCCAAAGTCTTAAAATAAATGTCTCTTGTTTCTTCCTTGTTTTTTAACTTCCACAACTTAGTGGTCCCATAGGCTACATCTATAGAAGTATACTGTGAAGGGCCATGATTTAGGATTTGACTACCATTCTCTCACAATCCACAGTGTTTAGCTGATAGCACACATGTTTGCACAGTTTTGATGCATGCCCACTAGTACTTTCCAAAGTAGTACTCAGGTACGGCTCAGGGGATAATAAGGGCGAGGGAGTGTTCCTAGAAAACAGTATGGGTAAGACTACCTTGTTTTGGGTAGGTATAGAATGTAGCTATGAGGGCACAAGTTTGTTCTTGAGAACATGACACTTGTTCTAGAGGCCAGAGAATAATCCCTGGGGTTTTATTTGCTAGTGCAGCTGTAGCTATATTGTTCCTGAGGGGGTTCATATGTATATTTGTATCAATAACTCAATCCAGCTATATATGGCAAAGGGCTCCTGTGATGATACAAAATCATCAGGAACACTAGGAAGCCTTTGGTACCACTGAAATCAAAATTGTATCTTCTGAGAATTGTTGATCCAACTGCATAGACCCATTTGGTCACTCCATGACTGCACAGAGACCTATTGTCATTCAGAGACGGGCCTCCAGATAGTTTCACCCACTGTCAATCATTCTTCTAGTGACACCTACTCATTTCACAGGATCAGAAAAACTCCTTTTGCCAGAAACAGATTTTATTCATCTTTCACTCTTAGAATCATAGAATCATAGAATTGTTAAGGTTGAAAAAGACCTCTGAGATCATCTAGTCCAACCATCAACCCAAAACACCATGCCTACTAAACCATGTCCTGGAGTGTCACATCCACATGTTTTTTGAACACCTCCAGGGATGGGCACTCCACCACCTCCCTGGGCAGCCGATTCCAATGCCTCACCACTCTTTCAGTAAAGAAATTTTTCCTAATATCTAATCTAAACCTCCCCTGGCGCAACTTGAGGCCATTACCCCTTGTCCTGCTGCTGGTTACTTGGGCAAAAAGACCANATTAAACTCTTCTCACCATAACCAAAGAGATTCTTAGGATATTGTTCTTACACACCGCATAAGTCTTCATTAGTGCTGCAACTTCCATCACTACCATTTTGCTTCCTGTTTTCTGACTCCTTCTTGAACTACTTGAGTGAGGAACAAGTCTTACAATATTCCCAACAACATCACTAAAGCTGACTCCTTCTCAGCCCCTCAGAATTGCAAAAATGTGCTTTTTGCATTTGAGATTCTCAGAAGCCAGACACTCATACTCAGTTCCCTGGGCTCAGGTCTACTCTTATGTGTGCCTACAGTTCTTATTAGCTCTGGTCTTTTCCACATGGAGGCAAACTGAGTGGTAGACTATACAGGTCAGGGTTCTGGAGTGTGATCACAGCCTTACAACCTGCTGCCCATCTTTTTCAGCTCCACTGAAACTGGAATGCAGGATGTTTAAAGATAACTACTACCTAATGAACTACAGAGCTCTGAATCTACAATCTTCACCTCCTCTAGATGAGTCTGTAGTCTCTCCTGACACATAGGAGATTATTTAAAGTGGTTCTGGAAACTCATAAGGTGGTCCAGGCTTTTGTCATCATAATGGATGAGTAGAAAGTTGTATTCTGTTTTAAACTCATTCAATCTGGGTTTTTTTTTACAGTCAAATGTAGTAAGTCTGTGAAAATTTACAGCTCTCTAATCCATGAGTAAAACCTGAATAGTCTGAGAAGCTTAAAGAAATGGATCAATGAATGTCTGAATGAATCAATTCAAAATGGGTCTTCAATAAGTCACATTCAGGACCTTATAATTTCAAAAAGTAGAAGACCTGTATGGAATTTAAGTTTGATAGATTTGATGGGGTTATGACATTTTTTCAATTTGTTTATCAACAAAAATTTTATTTTTCAGAAACAATTTTATTTATGCTGCAGTAGGCTAACAGTAAAAATGTTCTGCTCAACTTCTGTCCTCTGACTCAATTTAAAGATACAAGGAGAATCTGAAAAAACCCTGGTAATGTATTACTTTTTTTGCTATTCCTTGTATCCCTGAGCTTAAGAGCAAGATTTTACATGGTTGGGGAAAAAAGCAGTAAAGGAGTTCACAACTTTTGCAAGGAAGATACTGGTTAGTGAATGCTAACAGTGATGCTTATCATGTTTAGGTAGGAGACAATTCTAAATATGTGCCAGCAGACAAGTCACTTGCCCTGCTTGTGGGGACAAAGTATTGATGAATTTTGAGGAAGGCAGCCCTGAACAAGCAAAGCTGGCTGTGCTCTCAGGCAAACGTGCCTCTGCCTATGGAACAAAACTGTGTGCTACTAGTAGCTTTACCTTCTCATGTTTTTCTTTTCTGTTTTGCATTAAATGTGTTACACAAATAACTGTAATACCCTTACAATGCAGTATTGTTGCACATTAATCTAAGGGAGCTACAGAAGAAGATAGTGCCTCAGAAGGGAAGCGGGTTCACCTTCAGCAAGAGAGAAGCTAATTTCAAGAACATTCAGTAGATTTGCAATAAATGAGTCTCTCTCAAGACTTCTCTGAAAATAAGACATCTCTACCAAGATCTGAAGGATCATGTTGTGGATCCACAGTTTGATAGGAGTTCATTTAGCATGCAGAGATGGAGAAATGTTTGTTTCCTCATGCAGGTAATCATGCCTAGCATGCCAGAGCCCAGCCTGTGTTAGAGGTATTGTGCAAGGAGCTTGCCAAATGCTGATTCCATGGAATAGTGGCCATTAGCCTAGATTAATGGAAGGCTTTTTCAGGGTTGGAGAAAAACAGGCATAACACTAATGCTGATGAAATATATTGTGCGACTTGCCCTGAGCAAATGCTCCCCAACCAAGGAATTGAAGAGTGGGATTTCTGATACTTTTACTAATTAAATGAGGGGGAGGGTATTCTGAATACAGATCTCTTGGATGATGTTCCAGTTGATAACCATGCAGATGAATGAGATTAGGGAATAGGGGAAATACAGCCTTGCATGATGCTCTCTCTTTAAAAGCCCATGGCACAATTACAATACACTGTAACAAAAAATTGGTCCTGGAGCTGTTAAAGGTTTAGATTTCACAAAACACCTAACAGCTCACTTAAATTTTAACTTGTCTGTGAGAGAGAAAAGAGGAAACTCCTAAAATAGATTGCTGTCAGTATCTCGGCTGTTTTGGTTACTGCAAGCTTCTCCTGTTTGGGCCCACAGTTCCTCTGTTGTCTCCCTCACATCTGTGCTAAATGTTTCTGCTAAAGTCATATTCATTTCCTCACACACATTAGCACTCCATTGATTTCCTGTCACTTGCTATGTCAAATTCAAGCTGCTCATCTTTACCTACAATGCCCTTATTTTGTGACCCTGCCTATATATCCAGTTTCATTTCCTTTGACTCCCTCTCCCACATCCCTTATCTGGAAATGACCTCAGTTTGCAGGATTTGTGGCCCACGAGAGAAAAGACAGGAGTGAAACTGCTTTTAATCAAAGCCCTGGTTTCCATAGCAAGTCATACCTGCCTAACTGAAAGTATGATTTTAGGCCAATATAATCAAACCAGGGCAGCTTTCTTTTGGGTTATTCCTTTTACCGTTGTTTATGACACATACATTAGTTTTGCATTGGCATGTGGAAGCTAAATTGATAAAATGATCTGAGAACCATTATGGCTGTTAGAGCTGAAAAGAAAATAATTTTCTTCCAATGTACACTTTTGAGGTTTCAAAAGGAAAAAGACATATCCTGTCTTCCCACTGAAACAGAACTCTCAGAGCATTGCTAGAAATGACAAAGACCTGCACCAGGAACATAACAGTGGGACATGATAAGAAGGTCGATTCCTCGTGAATCAAACAGAAGAGTCTTGATCCTGGGTATTTCCTGATTTCTCAGACTTTGCCTTCTTATGAAACTTTTAATTGGTCTGGGATCTGGAGGAAAGCTGCCTCTTCCTCTTTCTCTTGCTCAGCTCCTCTTCCTAACTTCCTGGCATGTCTTTTCTTTTTTTTGTCTCTTTGTGTATTGCCTTTCTAGGCATGGTACAGAAGAGATGGACATCTAGGGCAGCATTAAGATGAGACTGGTGTAAATAACAGCTTTGCATGGTACACTTTACTAACTGTAACTGTGCATGTTTTGCCCGGGGATCTGTTCCAGTGTAGCAATTTCATTACCTTATATCTCATTTATGCATGCCTCTATAGATAGATACACCTAATCTTTGCTATGTCCTAATATGCAATATGTCGTCTTCTGCCCACTGTTGATGTGCCTTTGTGTCTAGTTAATTCAGCATAACAACTAACTTCTAAAATCACTCAAACTTTCTCATTTCCCTATCACTTTTCCCACAGTGAAATCTGATTATGGGGGGGGATAAGGAGACTGGCCTTTTTCTCCTGTCTACACTGAAACAGAAGTCTACACCTCCCTACATGTACACAGGTAGTACTTCAACTCCTGGTAGCTTTCTGTTCAGTTTTATGTACCTAGCCACATCACCTAAATGTTTTTATGCAGGTTTTATGTTTAAGACCTGTTGATTCTTCCTTTTTCTCATCAGCAAGAAGATACACATTTGGGAAGGCTTTTCATGTTTAGAGAACCTAGAGTAAAACAACAGTTGAGTAAATTTGACACTGTTTTTCTTAGAAAACTCCTGCAAAATGTGTCACAAGGTGAGGGTAAGAAGTGTACTAACTGCTGTCATGCTACTGACATTTGCACAGGGGCAAATAAGTGTACAGTTCTCTTGCAACAAAACAGATGAAAGGAGAAGCCAAGAACATACTGCATGCTGCATGTGTGTGTGTGCATGTTTGTGTGATGGTTAGGGTGCTGTTTGTTTCTGAATTTGTTTGCTTTGAGACTGAAGGTGAAAGCAAGTGGCCCTGTTTTTTATTAAAAACACAGTAGGTCAAATTCACCCACAGTGTAAATGTGCTTTGGCTTCCTAGTTCTCCCCACCTGAGCTAGCAGTGACTGTTTTTCCAGCACATTTATTCCAGTATCAGCAGAGATAAAGCAAGTTGAGGAAGAAGGGGTGGGGGCTACACTAGAGGCCAAGGGCAGGGAGCTTTTCGTGCAGCCTCTCAAACACATTGATTGTAGTTTGGGATTTTTCAAAGCTGCACATGTTGAGTAATATCTGCCAATAAACACATCTCAGTGGGTGAGAAATCTGTCTGCCTCTTGCTGAGGATTAGAAGAGAAAAGACACCAAACGAGCAGTTTCTTCACATGTGGGTCATGCCCCTCACTAGGGTACTTGCCCCTGACCTAATCCTCTTCCACTTTGTCTCCCTCACTCCCTCCTGTCTTCCTTCCCCCTTCGACTCCTCCACTGCTGCACTACTGGTGGTCTGGTGCATGCTGCACAGATGTTTTCCCCACGCTATTATAAGATTATTTTTCAAGTGGCTTCTTGGAACAGATGTTCCAGTGTGTGCACTCTCCTTCCCTTGGCTTAAAGTGCTGTGCACAAAGAGCAGATTGCATTGCTGCTCTCCTTTTGATCTAAAGAGCGAAAGCAAGAAAAAACCCCACACAAATGATGCTGGTTTTCATTTCAGGCTGCTTGGCAATAGTGCACCTGGGCGTGTGTCTCCTGCTTCTTTTCTCCCCCATCACTAGTGCTGCTTGCAGATGTTTCTTTCTGTGCCTTTCTTCTTCAGCCCATTTTTTTCCCTCTGTGACCCAATACTTTACTCCCACTGCTTTTAAATTTTCTTTCATCTAACGCTCTGGTATTCGTGCTTCCAAAATCATTCTCTGACCCACTGCCAGCACCTCATCTTCATCTTCTCCTTCCTTTGGCAACTCCTGGACTGTTAGGATGGATTAGTCTCATGTGTTTGGGTACAAGGCCTGTCCACTTTTTTGTCTTTTCATTTTGAGTTCAGATTCATTGCTTAGTTTCTCCTTCATTGCCTCAGTGAATTCACCTGAATATTGCTGCTTCTACTTTTTTATTTTATTTATCCCATCGGGTCAGGAACATTTTCAGGAGTCAGAGGTCTTGCAATGTCAAGGGAGCACCTTTTTCAAGTGCCACTTAATTTATAGATTTAACAAAGGCATGAAACAAGAAGGTTGTGAAATGTGTGCTATATTTTAGGATCCTGTGGCTAGGCTTAACCCACAGAAACTCATCTTCTGGGATTAAAAACAAAATTAAAAATATCTTTATTTGATCACATCCAGTCTTTCAAATAGACAGTATATTAGCTTCAACTCCATGTGTTGGCCTTCCTTAAAAATTCAACTTACATGAATCCAGTCTTTAGGGAGAAAAATAAATATTTCAAATCTTTTCCAAGTCAATAAGATTTGGGAGTGGATTCCTAACCTACTATTAATCAGCTTCA